>JBAMHV010000008.1:5346174-5359546 GCA_037177535.1 Pseudomugil gertrudae
GCTGATCTGAGGCTTTCTGGGAGTTTGTTCCAGATATGTGGAGCATAGAAGCTGAATGCAGCTTCTCCATGTCTGGTTCTGACTCTGGGAGCTGATAAAAGACTAGATACAGATGACCTGAGAGGTTTGCTAGGTTCATACTGGGTCAGAGATCTTTGTTTTATTTTGGACCTGAACCATTTATAAACCAGTAACAGAACTTTAAAGTCTGTCCTCTGATGGACAGGCGGCCAGTCTAAAGACCTCAGAACTGGACTGATGTGGTCCATTTTTATGTTCTTGGTGAGAACTCGAGCAGCAGAGTTCTGAGTGGGCAGCAGGTGTCTAATGGATGTTTTAGGAAGACCTGTATGGATCCTGTTAGAGCAATCAAGCAGACTAAAGAAGAAAGCATGGACTAGTTTTTCCAGGTCCTGCTGTGACATCAGATATTTTGCCCTCATATATACGTAAGGTGATGGTAGGCCAATGTGTTTTTCAAATGTTAGTTCTGCCAATCATCAGATTACTGGCCTGATTGGTGGTTTTCAGGTGTATAAAATGAAGCTCTCTCTTTTTTTTTTAATGGTCATATTTGAAGAAACTCACCTCAGTTGTTTTTGTTCAGCAGAATAAAGTCTAAGCACATCCAGTCAATAATCTCCTTGATGCATTTATTCAGATCCTGTACAGGACCTGAGCTGTATTACTGTGCACTTAAAAACGTGCACGTTTGCATGGAGTGAATATTAGTGACTGAAGAGCAACAAGTTTGTTAAAGTCAAATATTTGCTGGTAAATCAGCTGTGCGAGAGAAACAAAAAGTGAAATACAGCGATGTCTTATTTGAAAGTTTACTTAATAAGGATGTCACTTTCAGGTATTGTTCATTTGCAGGTTTTCTATTTTTTAACCTGACATTTCTGCTTTTATCTTCCACTCGTCTATGTTCCACAAATGTTTGCATTTTGTATGTGTGGGGGGGGGGGGGACTCCGTGAAAGCTATTCCTCTCAAACAGGTTACAATAAAACGTGGCTGCTGGGAAGAAATGGTGGCTGGCTTAAGAATTTTGCACAAACCAGTTACCAGAGCAGAGCACCAGTTATCACTGGAGAGGGTTTATCTTTGACCAGCATTATCTAATGGCTTCATAAATCTGGGTAGGAAAAAAATTTAAACACCAGCGGCCTTGTGTCTGTGTGCTTTCAGCCAAGGAGAAGAAGCTGCTAACCAAAGATGGCTTCCTCATGTACCTGCATCGTCCAGAGGCCATGATTCTCAATCCCGAACATAAAGATGTGCACCAGGATATGGACCAGCCTCTGAGCCACTATTTCATCTCCTCTTCACACAACACCTATCTCATGGAAGATCAGCTCAAAGGACCCAGCAGTACAGAAGCTTATGTCAGGTAACAAACACAAGCATTTGCCCTTGAAGTGCTGAGCTATCTTAGCTGCTACAGCTGTGATGTACTGATTAGAAATAAAGTCCCTGCAGTTTGCAAGATGTTTATCCAGCTTTTGGTGTTGGTGATTTCTCTTTCCCACCGGGTTGAGTTATAGGACATCAGGAAAGCTTAGTGTGTGTGTTCTGAATGAGAAATCAGTTCAACAAAGATCAGTAGAAGCTTCTTATCATGGACGAACCACATTATCAACACAACCACGGTAGCAAAACAAACCTCAACCGGTAGCTTTGAAACGGACCTGTACAGTCATCACCCTGCAGAGACCCCTCCCTCTGTGGATGAGGTCGAAGATGCAAAAGCAGGTTAATACAAACTGTTAAACTGTAGATTAAACTGTTGAAAGCAGGCTGAAAGGAAAGACATTTGTGATATTTTAATGATATTTTAACATCTTGTTTAAAAAACTCTGAGTAACAGCCAGATACAGATGGGCACAGTGGTGAAGTGGTAATGATTTGGCCTATCAAATCTAGAGCCAGTGTGTCTGACCGCTAACACTTAGCTGAATCTGCATCATGCAATGGGACAGTGATGCCATGCATAGGTGCAAACTGCAACAGAATGACTGAAAAAAGGTTCAGAGCTTAATGTGACTGACATTCTGTCATGAGACGTTCAGAGCTGTACATAAATGCTGCAAGCCTCAATGAAGTGAAGCAATAATGTAAAGTCAACCATAACTGTTCCGCAGGGATGCTGGAGAGTTAAGAAAACTTCGAGCTTTTGCTGCTGATGCAGGGAGGTTTTTGTTTTGGAGCTATATTTTGTGACATGTGGCTTCTGCAGTTTGGCTTATTTTCTCTGATTCATAGATGATGTTTGTTTTTTTGTTTTACAATGATCGACACATTTGTGTGTACTGTAACCACTTTTTTTTTTTATCTTCGCTTTCTAAATTTGTGATACCTCAGATTTTTTTGGCTACTTTGTCATATAAAGAAATTCAGTCAGTGATGGTGAACATGACTCTCTCAGGGCTCTGCTGAAAGGCTGTCGCTGTGTAGAGCTGGACTGCTGGGATGGACCCAACAACGAGCCAGTAATTTACCACGGTTACACTCTCACCTCAAAGATCCTCTTCAAAGATGTGATCAAAACAATCAAGGAGTATGCCTTTAAGGTATTTACAGGACAGTGCCTAATGGCATCCTGTTTGTAATGTGTTTAACGTAACACTCCTGTTTTATTTACCAGACGTCTGATTACCCAGTCATCCTCTCCTTGGAGAACCACTGCAGTGTGGAGCAGCAGACAGTCATGGCCCAGCACATGAGCTCCATCTTGGGGAGTGCACTTGTCACCTCTCCCCTGGGCAATGGCATGCCCACAAACTTTCCATCTCCTGAGGTTGGCATCCACTTGGCTTCTTGCATCATGACACCTGTCAAGGTTGAAAACTGTAATGGAAGATGGTATCGACTGTGTCTGTGTGTCTTCCAGGAGCTAAAAAATAAGTTTGTGATCAAAGGGAAGCGTTTAACTAAACTGGAGGCCAGCTTTGCTGAAGCAGGAGAAGTAGTTGCGACCACTGATGTGACAGAGGAGGAAGAGTCAAATGATGAAGGTGAAGAGGATGAGCCAAAGAAGAAAAGCAAGGTAGGTGTGACATCAGTGGTGGGTTTGTAAAAGAACACATCAGCAGACGTCACATTTTTGTCTCCTGTATGCATCAGAAAAAGCTGAAACTAGCAAAAGAGCTGTCCGACATGGTGATCTATTGCCAAAGTGTCCACTTCCACGGCTTTGAGGATGCCAAGAAAAACCTGCGCTTCTACCAGATGTCGTCCATTAAAGAGGGAAAGGCCATGGAGCTGGCTGAAGAGTCGGGTGAGGAACATATCGTGTGAATGTTTTAAGTTTAGCATTCAGGTCATTTAGCGCTCAGGGAAAAAAACTGCTGTTTTTTCTCTTTATTCTGCAGCAAATGCCTATGTCTGTCACAACGTGGAAAAACTGAGCCGCATTTATCCTGCTGGCTCCAGGACCGACTCCTCAAACTACAACCCGGTGCCTCTGTGGAACGCCGGTTGCCAAATCGGTACAAAATACAGATGCAAGGAGGAGAACCATACAGATAAGGCAAACACCATTAGGGAATTCTAGCTGAAAATGTTCCCTCCATTCTCTTTCAGTTGCCTTGAACTTCCAGACGAGCTGCTCAAAAATGGATGTGAACCAGGGCAAGTTCCAGGTCAACGGCAAGAGTGGCTACATCCTCAAACCAGCCTTCATGAGGGACCCAGCCACAGAGTTTGACCCCATCACTTTGACCCGAGGGGACTGGCTGCAACACAAGATGCTACATGTTATGGTGAGGACATCGGTCTGAAGAAACGATGTAACGCTGCTTTTCCACAGTTCAGTCAGGATTTCTGTCTACCTGTCACCAGATCATATCAGCCCAACAACTCCCCAAAGTGAACTTAAAGAAATCCTCCATAGTGGACCCACTGGTTAAAGTGGAAATCTACGGTGTGCCGGCAGACGTTGCAGAGAAAGAGACTAAATATGTCGACAACAATGGTACATTTTTGTGTAAAATGGCTTTTATTTACTTTTACTCTGAACTGCTTGAATATAAAGTCACAAATGCAGTCATTCGATTCAGTAGCTGACAAATGAAATGTCACAGATGAGTCAGTTGTGTGAATGCTGCTTGTTAACTTCAATACACCAAAACTGCACACTGTGTCTGCACCCTCTGGGAGTTGTCAGAATCCATACAGAGAAAAGCATGAGGAGGTAAGAGGCAAGAGGCAGGTTAAAGGATGACCAAATAACTGCAGGAATGTGCAGAATAGGAGGAAATGACTATGCCTTATGCGAGTGTCACTTCATGTTGCTGATGGCTCTTCTCTGTTCAAGGTTTCAACCCCTACTGGAATGAAAACTTCCAGTTTGACGTGTATGTGCCAGAGCTTGCGCTGGTCCGCTTCGTCATTGAGGACTATGACTCCTTGTCTGATAATGAGTTTGTGGGACAGTACACTCTTCCTTTTAACAGCCTGAAAATGGGTGAGTTTGCACAAATTCAGGATTATTGCCAAGCATTTTCTTTCCGTATAACCCAATGATTTAGTCAGGGCTGGAAACGGGGGCTGTGTGGTGGAGTAGTGGTTAAAACTGGCCTCATAGCAAGAATGTTGAGTCTCAACTGGGGGGCAGGGGTTTGCATGTCCTCTCACCATTCAAGGATGCATGTTGGGCTAATTGATTCCTCTGAATTGCCCATAGGAATGTGTGTGAGTGGTTGTTTGTCTCTCTGTGATAAACTGGCTGGGTCTATCTAGTCCAGGGTGTAACCTGCCTCTCACCTGCTAATTGCTGGGATTGGCTCCAGAAAGAACAGTTCGGAGCTCTCCCATCTTTGACATATACATGTTGATTTTAACACGCCATTCATGGAGCTTTTGTTACTCTTCCTTTTCTGATGACTAACTGCAGCTACTTTGGTTTTCACACAGGATACAGACACATTCCCCTGCTCGATAAGAACGGAGACCAGCTCCCCTCAGCTGGACTTTTCGTGCACATCATGATCATTGATGCTGAATAAAACATCTCAGGCTGCATGTTCTTCAACAGGACACTAGGAATTCCTTCCCATGACCATCTTTTAGCTCTTTTATTTTCCCTGAATGTTTTGTTTCACACTTAACTTATTAGTTTTAATTCCTGTAGCACTAGAAGACATGCATGTCGAGATGCAGCATTCTCCGTGATCACAGGATTTATACAGTGTTCAGAGTCTTAATCTTTTTATCCAAATGAACATTTTTATGAAATCAAAGAAGCATGAGATCTTTTGAATCTATTTTCATGACTAGTTTGATTCAAGTTTTCCTTTTTTTGGCTCATAAATCATTATCCTCCTTTTTGTAAATTATTAAGACAGTAAAAACTGCTAAGCATAAACACCTTTGTGTGTGTTTTTTTTTTCTGTTGATTATTCCTCATCCATCCCATTTAGATATTTTAACCACTTATTTGGGTGTGAAATGCTGAAGGAACATGGTCACAGTGAGCAAAATGGGTGCAGTTTAATGATGGCAAATCTAAAGTGGAGGGGGCTTGTGTTTGCCATCTGCACAAAAAGCATTTCAGTGGCATCACATTAAGAGAAAAAAAAAACTGGAATGATGGTGTCTTAGCTGCATAAATCTCCAAAAACTAAATGTCCACAACAGAATGCATCAACCCACCTCTAAATGTAACCGCCTCAACTGCATACAGCTGGCTACATCACTACAGTGAATGCATTGTGTGTAAAGTAACACACACTCCTTGCATTGAATTTTTTTTCCTCGCTCTCCCTTCAGGGTCTATGTTTCATATTAAAATATGTGATTTCAGTTTCACCCAGCAGACTTGTTTTTTAAAATAATTACTAAAATATTAAACCAATTTAATTAAATCTTCCAATTAAACCATGCAACTAAAAATAAGATTTGAGGAAAAAAATGTTAAAGGAGGAATTTCTTTTTATGTTTCAATTTCTATTTGTACAAAGTTCTACACTAGTTTACTCATAATGGCCTTCAGTTTGGCCACAGCTGTGGAAATATAAAGCTATATATAAAAAAAAAAAAACCTTAAGGCTGGTTTCACCAGTACATGTCACTGGCCACTTTATTTGGTATACCTGTTTTAATAGTGCATATCAAATGAGCTGTTTAGATGGAATTTAGGCATGCAAACATGATCAACAGAAGTTTAAATTAAAACAGCATCAGAAAGAGGAAGCACGCTTATTTGCTTTCGAGGCTGGTCCGAGTATGTCAAACTGAACGTCCCAGTAGATAAGCGACTATCTCTGGGGTTTATAGGAAAATCCAGCAAGCAGCAGTTGTCTGGCCCAATATGCCTTGATCTTGTCAGGAGACTGGACAGACTGGTTAGGGATGATAGCAAGGAAAGGAAACACGTTGAATAAACAGTGGTTACAGTGAAGGTAATAGCATGCACACATCCAAGCTTGAAGCAGAACAGACTGAGTGTCACTCCTGTCAGCCAAGAACAGGAAACCGAGGCAACAATTCAGACTCACTAAAACTGGATAATAGAATATGGAAAACATTGGTCTGATGAGTCTCCATTTCAGCTCCACATTCAGACAGTAGGATCAGAATTTCAATGTATAAATCCATCCCACCTTTTAACAGCTTTTGTAGTTCAAACCCAGGGCATCACTTTAACACCTCAGCCTGAGTATTGCTGCTGACCACAGGGTAACTTCTGATGGATCATATCACAAAGCTCACATCTCCATCTGCTTTCCTTACCAAATTCACTGTGCTCCAATGGCCTCCAGTGGCCAGATCTACATCCCATAGAACAGATTCTCGCTATGGATGTGCAGCTGATAAATGCCAACTTCATGATGCTTCAGGTCAACATGGAGCAAAATCTCAGGGAAGTTTGCAACACCTCGTTGAATTTATATCACCAAGAATTTCTGAACAGGAAAGCGTGTCGACACCTGGTACAAGCAGGGTGGACCTAATAAGTGACCTATGAGTGTATTGCATATGTATAACTAATGCTATTTAGTGCATAAAACAGTGGTAAACAAAAAAAAAATAGAACGCAAAGCTTCATGGAAATTTAGTCATTCATCTGCTGACAAAATACAAGCCACAATCCTCCATAAAAATGTGCTTTATTTGTGACACGTCCAGAAGAAACAATGACAAAAATCAATCCAGCTGTGTGTGATATTAACAGAAGACGGTCCCTCGTGCCTCAATGGACACAATGGACTATATCAGGTACAGAGAGAACAGAAACTCCAATCACACCCCTCTAAAGTAATGATCTTTGGTGTATTGTTAGGATGTTTGGAGAAAACAAAAAACACATGACAAGATTGTTTTAATGAAGCCTTTATTAAGGAAAGAAAAGAAAAACTGATGATCAGGATGACAACACACTGCCAGTCAACAAAAACCGACACGTTAATGAGGAAAAAAAAGCCTGACCACAAGAAAGAGCAGTGACTTGAACTTAAGTGTCTTAAAACTTTGGTGTTACGTAATACAAAATGATCGACGTGATTATGAGCAACGTGATAAAGGATGAAAAACTTTAAGCATGAATAATCCCTCACACACACACACTCATTCCTCAGCTGGAAAGACGAGACCTAACAAACATCTCGCCGAAATGCGAGAGGGAGGGACATAAGCGAGCTGAAAGGAACAAAACGTATAGATAAAATTAATTATAGGCCATTTTCAAAACCAATACTGACAAGATGAAGGTAGAAAAATATCACAATGATACAAATATTTTCAGAGAAAGATCAAGAGAGGTGAACAGTTGACTGAATGCTTTGTATAAAAAAGGACATCGCACTGAAGCAATCATCATCATCATCAGCTCAACACTCACTACAAACACAGATATTCAGATTTCCAACATGCCTAAAGGAGCAACAGCCTGTAAACTAGAAAAAAATGAAATAAAAAAAGGGAACTGAAGAAGTGGGGGTCTTCTATAAAACACTGACCCTTTAACCAAACAATAAAGTAATCTTGGTTTTGGGCATGCAGCGTTAGCCCACCTGAGCCACATATGTTCTACATATACGGCTCAGCTGTTTTCACAACCACAACAAAAGAAGAGATAATGGCAGCCTTGGAGCTCAAAGGGAAACACTGCATTGCGTCTCCACAGGCAGTAAGGCATCAGTGCCCCCATGAGGTTCTTCAGTCCTTTATCAGTGCCTCGGTAGTGTTTCGTTTCAGCTGGACCCTAAACGTTATGGGGATGTCTGGATGGGCCTCGATTGAGGGCCTACGTGTTGGCTTGAAGCAACCGTCTTCATGTTCTGAGCGCAGCAAAAGCTGGTAACTATGACAACGCAGCTGACTGGTTCTGCTGTCGTTATGGAAATCATCCAAGCAACATTCAAGTTGTTCCAGCACTTTAAAATAAATTTAAAAAAATCAGAAGAAAAATGAATGTCGACCTGCGATGTATCAACTAGACTTCCTGTGAAACCTTTTAGTTTTTCAAGTGCTCTTAGATACCACGAGTCAATCAGCTGGGACAGAAACAAGAAACTTGAGGAGAAAATGGGGGAGGGACGTGTTATTGCCATGTTGCAGCATTCAGTTTTGCTGGGCTCCTCTTACATGTAGGCACTGAGGTGAAGAAGAATTAAATAAAAAGAATAAAGTCTGGGAAGATAAACATCAAATATGGTCTTTCCTGGTTCTCCACCAGGGCTGGATAAGGCCAGGCCATCACCACGTTACTAAGGTGTGATTTTAACATTGTCCCGTTTCCTTCTTCACTTTACCCCATTACCCAAAATACGTTAGCCAAAAAAAGACCCCAAAACACGGCACTCAACCAGTTTGCTTTAGGTTCCCAGACCATTTGAAACAACTCAAAAGGACACCTTTGCAAATGTGCACCACATAGAGAAAGATCATCCCGTAAGGGTGAAGCTGCACAACTTGTGGCAAAAACAAAAGAAAAAAACAGAAGAAAGGCGAAACACTAACCATCTGATTAACATGACAAAGGGCTGCTAAACTGCAGAAACATTTATGACATAAAACCTATAATGCTATACTGAACTAATGGTTTAAGAGTTTTAGTTCAAACTGTGGTAAAGATATATAACCTGTTAAAAACAAAATGTCCTGTTTTGGCAAATAATAAAATGAGATGAGGGAAGTAATGTGTGAGACAGAGACATAAATGGCACAGTTTTATCTGAGCTTTCAGATCAAATAAACACAACAAAACTACTGTACCTGCAGGTGGGCCAGGAAATTCACCACTGCAAGCGTCATCTTTTCCCTAAAACAAATAAGCTATTTCTACAAATAATGAAAGCAGAAAGAAAAAGTCATATCTATATAATGGCACAAGCATATGGGGAAAAAGGAGCAAAATAAGATTATGAGACAATTGCCCAGCGTTTCATGATCAAAAAGGTGAAGTAAATCCTTTATATAAAGATATTTGTGTCCACTTTAAAGCATATTGTGGGTGAAAAGACTGAAGTACTCTGGAAATTAACCACGTACAAAATAATCCCCATATAAACAACATTCACACAAGGCACTTCGTTCAGTAAGAAAAGAGTCACAGTCCTTTCTACTACCAGAAACTGCCTGCATAGCAACAATATGAGGACAAAAATCGATTCCAGGCTTTTGTGTGGTACCACAAAATACGTTTCAGACAGTGATTTTCTTTTGGTTTCAAAATGAACACTTGACCTTATAGTAAAACTTTGCCAATTTGAAAATAAAGACCAGAGTTCCTTCCTCTTAGTATTATGTCCCCAATACTATCAATTGTGACACACTTTCTGGTGTGGTTTCTGAGAGACACAGTGGTCCTGGGATAATAAAGAGTTTGTGTTTTTCTGATGGCACTCAGAAGGCAGCCAGTCACCAGGAGAGGAGGGCAGAAACACAGTTAAGTGAAGATTTCTGCAGTGAGACTCCGAGGTGTTCCACCAGCAAGGGTGGGGCGCGGAGGCGCCTGTGGGAGGTCACCCCTGATTTTGAAGATGTGGCTGTAGAAAGGGACTGATATCGGCAGAGAGGAGACTGGAGAGAGCAGACAGCACTGTGGTGTGTCCTGCTACCTGCTTCTGAGATTTTGCAGGATGCCGTAAACTTCTTCTTCTTTGCTGAGTCCCTCAAAGAAAGGCAGCAAGTCCAGGAGCTCCGTGTCATTCATGTCATCAAACCAGGACTGAACGGGGACCTGGGAGTTCAGGAAACCACCAACAGTTAGTTATAAAGAAAAGTACAGAATGTAACAAACATGAGCTACGAGTACATATGAATAGACATCAATATGTTTTATGGTCCCAGCATTACTTACACACCATTTGTATTTTACTCACTTTAATTTTGTTGTAGTAGATACATTTAAAGCCCTGTCGTTTTTGGAGGATGATATCTGCATATTAGGATGTATAAAATGCTTTAGCCACATTTTCATAAGAAAAAAAAGGACTAAATTAAGTGCAAATCCACTGAGCCAAGGCTGAATTTAGATAGTTTTGATGCAGAATGGACAACATCATATAGCATTTCCCCTCTCTCTACAGGTCTTCCTGGATAAAAGTTGCCGTATCTGTTGGTTTCTCTTTTCTGTCCTTTACACACAACCAGTTGTTGCTTTGTGCATGCTCAGGATAGGGGTTGGATCAAAATGAAGATTTGATACAATCAGTTGGTTTTCCTTAACTAGGCTATTTATTATGAAATGACCCGTATTGATGTTTCTGAAAAGGTTTTTCGGCTATGTTGGACTTTGGAGAACTTCTGTATATTAATGCTTCTTCTCCATGTGTTCAAAAAATGTAAACGATTTACTAAACTTTCCTGAGTTTTGCTACAAATGCTAAAATATTGATACGCTTCTGTGAATTAAATTCTCAGGTATGACTTTTCTCACCCAGTTAAGGGTCACAGGTAAAGCTGGAGCCTAGCCCAGCAATCATTTTGGCAAAGAGGCGAGGTACACCCTGGACAGGTCAACAGTCCACCACAGGGACAACACAGAAAGACAGACAACTATGGAGAATTTAGAATAAATAATTAACCTAACATGCATGTCTTTGGACTGTGGGAGGAACACACAGGGAAAACATGCAAACTCTAAAACTCAACACAATCTCACTTTTTCCATCTTAAGCATGACTCATCAAAAATTCTGTGAGAAACGTGCAATAAGCACTTCTTCCCAGGAAAGTAAACAACACGTTAGCACAGTATTTCTGTATCAGTAATCCAGGGACGGTAGGAAAAATATGGATGTGCTTAAATAGCTTACAGCATTTTCTGGATGGAAAATGTAGGAGGCAGGTGAATTGTCAACGATAATAACATTGTTGAGCTCTCTGCCCAGCCGGCTGAGGTCTTTAACGTAGTTCCCTCTGTGAAAGACGCAGGATTCTCGGAAGAGCCGTGCCCGAAAAACACCCCACTGATCCAGCAGGTCGGCCACAGGGTCTGCGTACTGTTGAAAGCAGACAGAAGCACAGGGAAATATTACACCACTATAGAAATAAATGCATGCATACACTGTAGTGAAGCACAGCATTCAGGTCAAGGTTTCAAATAAAAGGAGTCAAGTTTTATGCTGGTATTTTACAAGAAAACAGCGTGTCATCAGAACCTAACAAGGAGATCCTATTCTATGGCACAACAAAAAAAGCACAGCTGAGCCTTTCACTCAGAAAATGAAACAGCTACTGCAAAAGCATTTAACTACAAAGCATGATTATTTCTGTCCCATTCATTCAACTTACCCACAAGTTATAAAAGAAACAGTTGGAGAGCAAATCAAAAGAAATGTACAAAAAATTAGACATCAAAAGTAAGTGAAAATGATCTAGTACATAGTTCCACAGGTGTCACTGGTAAGAAACCATTAATAATTCAGCCCAGACAGCATGATAAAAAGTTTACACACCTTTGCAAGACTGGCTGTGAAGAGCACACATTCAAAGAGCTCGCCCATCTTTTGGAGAAACTCATCCACATGAGGCCTTTTCAGCACATATACCTACGAGACAGCACAAATCTTAGTCCATATTAAAAACAAAAAGGAGTGCCAGACAAACACGGCAGGGACACGCGTTGTAATAAAGACAACAGAACTTCCACACTACTTCCGGTATGCCCCAGTCTTTGTCCAGTGGCTGCCACCCAGTGCAAGTAATCATGAATAGGCCAACCAGGATACACACAGCCTATCCTGGATTACTTGAACTGGATAACAGCCAGTTACTTCAGGATGTTCACACGAGGAGACTATTGGAAACCTCTCCCCTTACTAAAACTTGTCCATGTCATTTATAAAATAAAAAAAAAAAAAGACTTCTACCTGATGAACTGTACCATCGATCTCCACTGGTACAATGAAATCAGCATTGCTGATGGGCTGCAAAAGAAGACAACACAAATGCATTGCTGTCATTCAATCTGTGTCAACACTACAATAGAAGGCTGTCAAATATCGTGAAAGATGGTATTTTGTTTAAAAAACATAAACGTTTGCCTTCTTTCTGCCACCTCTTAACCAGGAGCAGAATCAGCAAAGACACAATACTGAGTCATACCGAGCACCAGCTTCCATTTTTGTTGTGAATATGAATTAGTCTCAAAATACGTGTCAACTCAAGCAATTTACTGCATCACCTAAGCTGCAAATGTGTGCAAACAGAGCCAAGAAATGGATGAAACTAAGAATGACAGCATCCTCAGGTGAAACTGAATTGGAGGACATTTGAGTCAGATGTTTCTAGTAGACATGTTTGTTAGGGATAGGGACATGGTTCTGGCAGCTCCTGACCTCTTGGGCCAAGGTCCAGCAGGTTTTATGCATTTTCTTAATGTAAAACAGTAGACTCAAATCAATGGATCTTTCAGGGGCTTGTGCAAAACTTAAGCTGCTGGAGAAATATTTCCTTTAAGTTTGCAAGAAACATCTAAAACTTGCAAGACACTGACAAAGAAGCTGTGTAGTTGGTGATCTATGTGCATAAAGATGGATTCAGACACTGCAGACTTTTTTTTGTACATGTACAACTCTCATGACAGGAAAACTGTCTGTTCCTGACCAATTTACCACAGTAATTCTTCCCTCAAATAAGAAAAAATCTAGCTAACACTCAAGACTTACAAGAAAAACAACCCCTTTAAAAACTCATCATTGTCAAATACAGTGAAACTGGCACAATTTAACAAATGTTTCTGTAATATATCAGTATGCTCATACCATGCAGCACTAGCACACAGGAAAGTGTACTAAACTAGACTAATGATGCACTTAAAAACATTTCAAACCTAACATTCACTAAAGCGAGTGAGGACTGTTTCAGATACCTGGCTGCTGATGGATGTCCCCATGATGTTTGGACCTCAGCTGATCCAGTCTG
>JBAMHV010000008.1:5370562-5413347 GCA_037177535.1 Pseudomugil gertrudae
TACTGGGAGCTGGTTCCATCAGAGAGGAGCCTGATAGCTGAAGGTTCTCCCTCCCATTGTTTTCTTAGAGATTCTGACGAAAAAGTATGCGTTTTTATTCTGATCAGTCAGATCAATTACAGTCAAGATATGTAAGTGGTGTGTTTGCTTGATAATAAAAATATATCTGATGGATATGTGGCAGTTGTTTAACTGGTAACATTCACCCTTCCCCATAATCCAAAAGGGGACCATATAATGAAACTGTCTGCGGGCCATTTTTAGACCCAACATTTTAGGGCTCAGGGGTCCAAGGAGTAGTGTCCATTTGATTTTATTAAAGATACATGACACCCAAAATATTTTCATGAGGCACCAGCCACTCAAAAGGAAATGCAAAAAAGGAGCATAACAGTGAAACTGAGCAACAACAGGAAAAAAACAAAAAACCAATGAAACAAAACAAAAAAGTAGCAACAAATTATTTAAAAAAGGAAAAGAAAATATGCTGATACAAGATACACAACAGCTAAAACAAACAATGATGCACAAAATAACAAATTTAGGTTAAAAATGAGAAAAAACTGATAAAACACGGGTCAAACCAATTTCCATAAGAGGAGATAAATAAACAAAAGGGTGGTGTGTGTGTGTGTGTGTGTGTGTTTCCAGTGGTTCAGAGATACACAGAAAGCCTTTATCTGAAGCAGTTCCCACTATTACACAGGAAAGTAAATAAATAACTGATGTCATCATGTGATGCAGATATTGATCATTGCTTCTGCTGCCATCCGCATACAGTATTAACAGATACAGTATGAGCTCAGTGAGGACCACCCCTCACTGCGGTGCTGTAGTGGAGGATAAATATATCCCCCCGCCACCTCCTCCTCCTCCTCCTCCTCCTCCTTCTCCTTCTTTCGTTGAGTCCGCAACATCCTGACTGGTCGAGGTTGATCGCAGGCAGCAGGAAGCCAACACAAGACGGATGAATTAAACGTCGTTTGTCTTTCTTTGTTGACGACTCGTGCTGTAAGACTTAAGCGGATACAGGTTAGTGAAAACAAATGTGTTTTTATTCATTTGAAGGGTTGAAGAACATAAGAGCAGCCAAACCATAAGAATGAATTAAAAACAAAAACAGCATATGTTTAACAATTCAACGTGCAGCAGGCAGTAACACATTAAGCATCATTTGTATGCAGGGCACTTTGCTGGGGTCCTGCACAGTCGTGCTTATCTCAGCATGCCAGAGTTTTTAGTTAAACTCCTTTAACTTCATCTTACATGAACTTAACACGCACTTGACCATGCGCTAGTGTGCAAAGCAGACATGAAACTGTCATCAGTTGTTCTCCTCTGATCCACCATTCTTGGCCATTTTAGTCAGTGCTAATTATTCTGTGAAGTGAGTCCAGCTTTGCGCAGATCACATAGCACTGCAGCTGCCCCGCCGCTATAATAGGAAGGAGAGGTAGAGTTGCGCAGCTGACGCGGCTGATTCCGAGGAGCCAGAGCTCTGCAGTCCTATTTAAGTCAATAGCCTGTCGGTCCTAAAGGATTATTAGTGAAGTGTCACACCATAAAAACTCTGATATTCATGTAGAACACATGCTCATGTTTAGTTAGCAAGAAATGTTACATTAATCCATGATAATCTGTACTGTGAATGGACCTATAAAATAATTTGATGAATGGAAATGATGGTTTGTTTGTTACATTTGCTCAGTATTTATGTTAAGGCTGTCAAACAGAATAATGCATTCAGCTAATCTTATAGAGCTTAAACAAACCTTTAAAATACTGATTTAGAAAATACTTTAACTTAATACAGTTCTACCTTTGGATCACATATTAACCAGTGAGATGTAATATTATGTGACTGACTTTTCAATCTGTTGGGGCTGCAGCGTACAGATTCACCATGGGGATCAAGGCTGCTCTCCCCAGATATGAGCTGTATCTCTACTCTGCTGTACTTGCTGTGGCAGTGATATGGGCAGGCAGTTGGATATTTGAAGCTTCAAGTGGTGAGTGCACAACACTGATGTTCACAGCACATGCAGTACTGTCCCCCTCATTCCCTTACAGCATGACTTTTAGTCATTTATTTTAAATGGTCTCGTGCATTTCCAGGGTTTATGAAGGTCCTTCAGACTCCTCTTTTGGATATTGAGTACCGTATTTCTTTTTTTTTTTTTTATTTTTTATTTTCAGCCTTATGGTTTTATTAGATAGCAAAACATCATTGTAACATTTTAGTAGTAGTAGCAGTATTATTGGCTTTCCTGTCCTAATAAAATGACAGATGTTTAGTAGCAAGCAAAGAAATTAAAGATCGTCAATAAGACTAGAAAATATTCTTGAAAATGCCAAGAAAGCTTGTCTGAATGGGTTGTGTTGAAGAATAAAAGTGGACTGTTTTAGTTTCATTTAGTTTTATTCTCATTTGTAAGGCCCTTTTTTAGTTTAGTTCACTGTAATTGACAGTAATGACAGAATGTGTGCACACCACACACTACAACAAAAAGCTCTCTATATAATCTTTAATGTCACTTTTCATGTTTACAGCAAATTCATTTAATAAAACCCACAACTCAAGAAGTCCATTTTAAACCAAACCTTTAACACATACCTGCTGAAACTGGGTCTTCTTTTCTAACTGGGATCAAATTCATGTGAAACTGAATGAAGTTCATTTTGCAGATTAAAGGAGGCCATCTTCCCAAAAGGGATTTCTGCATGTTCTCATTAAAATGAAGAGAATCTAAAGATAATTCCCTCATTTGCTCCTTATTTTCCTGGTTGAAGTCACACTGAAGCACATCAACCCAAGTAAACCACATGTGCACATATTTAGATTATTACAAGTCTCTGCAAATGCTGGTCTGAATAGAGTGAGTGTAATGTGGCGGCTGTCTGCCTCTGTCTGCACTGTTACACTTGCCTGGCAGAGTCCTGCTGTTCATCTTTTTGTCCTGTTTCCTTAAGTGGCTGCTCTCCATCTCATGAAATGGCCTTTATGTGGGTATTTGTTAAAGCGCAGGTCTGCATTCTATATTCGCACTGTGTGATTGTAGTAGAAGTCTGGCTATGTTGCCAGAAATAAGAGGCTTTTCCAAACTGAATCTCCCATTTGGGTGTCTTGATGTCTTTTTTTACGGTGATTAGAGCCAACAGGCAAAGCTGTGTGAGCTGGAACAATCATTGGTTGCATCTCGACTGTCGTTATTACAGTTATTTATTCTGTCATTTTTGTCTTGGTGTTTTGTTTCAGCCATGTAGTAAACTATGTAAAGATCCCTGCGACTTAAAAAATAATTTTTTAACCAAACCAACAAAAACATGCTTTCACATTGTAAATCCACATGGTGAATAACCCAGTAAATGTCAAAATGCTCACACTCTTCCTCTTTATCTCAGAAAATGCAAACAGAAAGACCTTCAAGGAAAGTGTGAGACCAGGATGGCATTACTTTGGCAGGAAAATGGTGAGTTCAGGACATTTAGTGTGTGCACATGCTCCTTTGTACTGATGCAAAACTGCCAATGCATCTGTCTTTTCTGCAGGATGTTGCGGACTTCGAGTGGGCCATGTGGTTTTCTACATTCCGCAATCATATCCTTTTTGCTCTCACCGGTCATGTGATCTTTGCCAAGATATTTACCCTAATAGCTTCAAAGGTGCGTGTGTGTGCTCCAGACAAAGAGTTTCTGTGAATGTTCACGACATGGCACTTCATCTTGACTTCATGCAGATGTAACTGCATGTCTCTTTTGTTTGTAGATGCTCCGCCGTATGTGTGTATTGTACATGTATAGGTGACTGTGTGTGTGTTGCTCTTGCAAATGAATACAAGCTTTGCTGCAATCAAGGCCATCCACCAGATTCCATTGGGTATGTGGTGTTCCATGCAAAGCTGTGTTGGGATGATGTGATCAATACAGGCTTTGGTTTTGGTGTTATGGATTTTATGCATGGGCATGAGCTGCACTCTGAGAGTCTGTGTGAGAGTGTTATTATGTTTTTGTTGACATATTTAAAACAATTCTTTATGTTTTAAACATGTTTTCTGTCTTGTTTCATGCTTACAATGAAGATTGGTATAGATGGATGTAAGGTAACATTAATAAACTTGTGAATATTATAACGTTTGTGATGTGTTTCATTCATACATTTTTTTAATTAATCCTCACTAATCTGTTTATATTATGAGATATTATTATAGATCCAGCTGTCTCTCTTTTCCTTTTACTTATGTTTGCCTTTATGTTGTGTTTAATTTTGAGTAAGGAAAAATTCCCTCCACTGACGCTGGCCCTATTTTTACCCACAGCACAGATCCTTGATCTTTGGGCTGTATGGTGGGTTAGCAGTTCTGGTCACGATGGGCTGGACCTACATGGCTCTGGTGCTGTCTCACTGCATCATACTCTACAGCGTTGCTCTGGTCAAGAAGAGGTGGATGTGTTTTGCTGCAGGACTGTGTACACTAGCTTCCATCAAGCTGGAACCCTACAATGCTTGGCAGGTGAGTGGGCGGCTTGCATTCAGCCTTCGCAAATACTAAATAATCTGTTGCCAGATTCAGAATGAGCTGAAGAGCTGATGGCTGCGTAGACCGGGAAGAGGATCAGTATACATTTTCTATACACAAGAAATGTTTGTGTATATTAATATGCATACCATATGATACCCTGACACTTCTTCTGCAGTTGAAGTATTGGTGTTACACCTGTAGGAAGCCATGGTGACTGGTTCTTTTGACCTGCAAGACATCCTGTTCTATGGAGGCCTTGGCTTCAGCATCATGCGCTGTATGAGTTTTGCTTTAGAGAACTGTGACAGAAAGGAGGGAAACTACACCTTTTCTGACCTGCTGAGATACAACTTCTACCTCCCATTCTTCTTCTTTGGGCCTGTGATGACTTTTGACCGCTATCATGTCCAGGTAAAATCTCAGAAGTCAATTAAGTGTGTCACAGTTTGCCAGAATTAATGATATAATGAGACAATAATATAAAAGAAATCGATGTTATGTTGGTAATACACATACAATAATCTGACAATTTTATCTCAGCTGATAAAATGTAAAAAAAAAACACTGAATGATGACCACAGGACTTGTGGAGTTTGATACATTCTGTTGTAATCGTAAAAACATAAAAGAGCAACTTCTTTGCTTAAACTGCTGAAAAGTAAATCAATCACTGGTGCTCTGCTTGTGTTGAGGTCTTTTTCTGATGGTTTTATTGTAGTATGGTCTACTTATTCACATTACTGACCAGCTGCATTTCACAGGCAAACAACACTCAGCTCGCCCGCAAGGAAAGAGAAATGTGGAACATCACCACTAAGGCCTTGTTGCACCTGGGAGTTATTCTGGTGGTTGATGTCTTCTTCCACTATCTTTACATCTTGACAATTCCCAGTGACATGAAGCTGGTCACTAAGCTTTCTGACTGGTGTCTGGGTGAGTCTGGAAAAGATTTTTGTGTATCTAAGATACTTAAAAATATAATAATAATGATATTGATAATAATAATAATAATAATAAAGTTACTTTGTTAGTACAAGTTATCTAATGTAGGAGGTCTTTAAACATTGGTCTTTGCTTATGGGATTTTTCTAAATAAATCTCCAAAAGAGGTTGAATTATTGCATCAAATTGTCCAAAAAGTGGTAACTCTGATAGAAATTAAAATCTGTATTAGGCATTTAGGCACATCAGCCTAATGATGCCTAACATGAATAATTTAAACCATCATTATTTCATAAAATTATATTTTAAATTCATAAGATGAGGACTGCAGCTCTGTGCTCTCGGCCCATTGAATATGATTCCTGACAGATCTCAGATCAGCTCAGACTGACTGCACTTGGTTTGAGTTTGTTTCTGGTTAAACAGTTTACTCTGTGGGAAGGTATCAGCCAGCACGTTTGACACAGTTTGAGTGCAACAGCAGTGGAAACATGAAATCAGCATATATTGATCCTAAATGAGGATTCCCCATACCTCCAAAATCAACTCATGAAATTACAAGTTCCTCTTGTAACTTTTGTGTTTAACATTACAGCACAGCACTCTGATCCTACCAACACAGTGCTGGCTCATCACAAACTCACTCCTATATGTGCACGTACACATCTATCATATGCAAATAGGATTTTCAGGGCAATGTTCTGCCATTTCCTCCACACATTCTGGCATCCAGGGCTGAGACATTTCTGTTACGAGTTAGCTGGATGTGTTGTCAGATGACAGTGTAAGACAGGCAGGTGTAAGGCATTGTTGTGGTTGGAAGTATAGATTGATCTTATTTCAACCCAGTAAATTGCAACAATTTTCAGTCATTATACCATCATCATCTTTGTTATTGATAATAACCACTAGGTGCTCTGTAATCATATATGAAATATCAGTGATAATCAGCACCCGGACTGAGGGTCTTTGGTGTAAGGCCCTTCAGTAATTTAATAATCACTGTTGTTTCTTGATAAAAATATGTATTACCCAGTGGTTATCTATGATGTCAAGAAGCTTTTAATTTAATCACGTGTAGAAATCAGAGGTTTTTGTGTTTAACTTTCTACCTGCACAATTCAGTACAGCATAACATGTTCTTTTTTTAGTAATTATTGTTGTGCACGTGTATCATGTTTTTATGCAAACTGATGAGTTTATTTCACCCTGACATCCCAGCTGGACTGGCCTATTCCAACCTGGTGTACGACTGGGTGAAAGCAGCTGTAATGTTTGGTGTTATCAACACTGTGTCAACACTGGACTACTTGGATCCTCCTCAGCCTCCCAAGTGTATCACCATGCTCTATGTCTTTGCTGAGACGTACGTAGGACATGCACAAAACCTTATTAATTCCCTGTTTAGCTTCTTTGCTCACTGAATTGGGAACAGATTGTATAAACAAAGAAAAATGTCTGTGTTTTGCAGGCACTTTGACAGAGGCATCAATGATTGGCTGTGCAAGTAAGTGTTTGGCTTTGAATTTGCTGAGTTTAAATAACAAAAACCTGGCTCATACACTACAATAAGCTTTTAATCCTTCATTGTAATTCTGTGATGACATTTTGCAGGTATGTTTATGACTATATTGGTGGGGATCATGATCGAATCTTTAAAGAGCTTCTTGCAACCATCTGCACTTTTGCTGTAACCACCTTGTGGCTGGGCCCATGTGAGCTGGTTTACATCTGGTCATTTTTCAACTGCTTTGGTCTAAACTTTGAGCTGTGGGTGGCCAAGTTATTCTCTCTTCCACCATTGTCTATCATAGAGGTAAAAAAAAAAGATTAAATCCCCCCCCCCTAATGAGTATCTGTGAATCAGAAAAATCACAGTGTGTTTCTTGTTTAATTTTAATAATTGTTGGAAAAACTGCAGATAACACAAACATGTTTTTTCATTTGTCTATCATCTGTAGAGGGCAATGGGTGAGGCCATGTCTCGAAGGATCCGGGGTGTGTTCAATGCTGCCAACTTCTGGTGCATTGTCCTCTACAATGTTCTGTCCCTGAACAGTTTGGAGTTTGCCAAAATGGTGGGCAGAAGGCTCATTTTCAAAGGTGGGCAACAACAAGAATTTGTTATAGTAAGGATTACTTCCAGTTCAATGGAGAACAGGACAATAAAAGAGAAGAATTTCTAAGAACTCCATCCTCCAGAGATCACATAACTTTACCAGCCTCTTTGGTTTCTTGTGAAACAGAATATAAACGAATTATCTGCAGCCAAATATCCAAAGAACACAGCGAGCTTTGCTCTTTTTAAGTCCTGCCTTCCTGTTCTTACATCTGATTCATCTGTCCCTTTTTTCCCCTCCCTCCTTTCTTCTTTTGTCCTCATCCTTTAGGATTTCCTCTGTCCACCCTGTCTGTGCTGCTCGTGACCTACTGTGGTGTGCAGCTGGTGAAGGAAAGGGAGAGACAACAAGCCCTGCTGGATGATCCAGAGCCAGAGAAGCCTGTGGATGGTGGCAAAGAAAAGGCAGAATAATCAGAAAAAAATGTTTTCCTCACATGGTTCCACCCTCAGCCTTCCCTACTGTAAGAGAACCAGACTTTACCAACCAGTCGGCACTTACGTTGTTCACAAGCCGATGTTTTGTTGCTTGTTTTTTCGTCTCAGAAACGAGGCGATTTCTTTTCTACTGAAAGTATCCTCAAGTGCACTTGCTGTAGATAATCACACCATCCTTTGGCACAAACACCAGTGGTGCATTTTGTAATTGTATGAATCCCAACAAATAAATGATTGTTTCTAGCATACTATCAGCCTGCAAAAAAACAAAAAAACAAAACAAAAAAAAAACATAAAAAACTAATCAGAATAATAACTGCATAGAAGGACATTTTATATGGAAAGAAACAATGACCTTTTTGCTATTTGTCTTTGCTATTTTGCCTTAAATGCTAGAAACCATCATTGGGATTACTCTACCATAATGAAAAGGGTATAACTTGAAAAAGAAAGTGCACAGAGTGCAATAGAGAAAACCAAGGTTGCTTTGGAAATGCTTCATGTACAGCAGTTTGCAACTTATGCTAAACTTCAAGTACAGAGGAAAGCACTGGATTTTAGATGTTTCATGAATGTAGGTTAATCACTGACTACTGTCTGGAGAGCCACTGCTCCACTGCATTGCACAGTGTCCACAGGAGATTACTGTGGCATGTTGAACTATCTGTCCACTCACATGCTTCAGGCACACACACTTTGCTATGAAAGGTAATAAACCCAGCAGGGCAAATGGATCAGTCTAATCCTGCTGTCACCAAAACCTGCTGCGTGCCCTCCGTACAGCAGGAAGAGAGGAACGCTTAGTAACGATTGTAATACCTTTTCTCATTAAAAGGTTTTCATTTGACTTGAAATAAAGTTTTTTTTTCAGGTGTGACACATTAGCTGTCAGTGTGTTTTGTTGTTTAGGTGACAAATACTAAAGCAGATTTATGTTTATTTAGACAAATATATGCTTTAAAATAAAATACAAATTAAAGAAAAAATCTACATTTGCTTAAATATATTAATGTGGTTTTAAATGGATATTTTTGTGTGGATTTTGGACATTGTCATCTATCACCACAAGGGGGCCTAATAAGACCAGAGCTGATCCCAGCACATGATTTCTACAGATATATTATATATTTTACAAACTTATATAGTGGGCTATTATGGCAGCTATATAAGCTATATAATTGTCAACATTTATAAAGAAAAATCTTTATTGAGTTTGAAACTTGTAGACATTTCTCTAAAAAAGGAATCTAGGTCAGTAGACATGAGTGTCACTTCCTTTGCTTGTAACTGAGGATGGTTTGGAAACACTGTAAATAAATGTTCGTAGGTTCTCTAAGATTTTTTTCTCAGATGTTTTTCTGTCATACCTTCGTGTTATTTCCTGTACAGAGGATCTGCCAATGCACAAAACATCCAGAAAAACACACCGCTTACACTAAGCCACGTTCATGTCCACTGATTGGGATAATAAAGAAAATTTCTCGTGTGTGTTTCGTTAACATATCCAGGTGATTAAACCCCGCAAACCTGACAAGTGATTTATCAGTGGCGTCGTTAGACCTAAAAGGGTGGGGGTGAAAATATTCTTCAGCCCAAACCTGGATAAAAACAATGAAAAATATTTTTATTTTTATGTATTCTAATTTTGCTTTAATAAATGTCATATTTTGTAGTATTCAATCAAAATTAACCACCATATTCTGCCTAAATTAAAATTACATTGAGAAAAATCAGATTCTTATTGAAACCATCTGAAGAGCAGTGATTGGTGTGATTACTAACCCCATGGGGCTTCACGATGCTGAAAGATGCTGCAGTAATTCCTGGTGGACTCCTGACTACAACCAGTTTGCTCTCTTCTCTTTTTGTACCAGTGTGATTTTCTTCCACAGCAGGAAAAAGGAACAAAAAATAATAAAGTAAATAATTAAGGAAGTTCTTTGGAGATTCTAAACTGTTACAGAATGCTACAATGAAAATGAATGAATCTGCATTTTATCTGATGGATATGTTCGGTGTGATGCAATACTGATAGAAAGTTTAGCATCTATGTTGTTGTGTACAGATCTTTCCAGCAGCAGTATGGTCTTTACAGCCTAAGACACACAGGATGGATGTGCTGGAAAGAATATTAGAGTGATGCTCCTCAATAAAAAGAAATGGTGGAGAAAATCTGACTTTTAAATGGAAACATAACTTCCCCACTACCTGACAGCAGCACTATTTTTATGTATTCTCCCAAGTACCTCAACTTTCAGTCCTAGAGACGCCCCTGTGATTTATTCTGTTGGATTTAACAGCCCCCGCCATTCAGCTGTTTGTGTGAGGGGGTTGCACCAACTTTGAGAGGATCACTTCTATAAATACCCCTGACTTAAACACTGAATGATATTCACTGACAGCTGCAGCCACCAGTCAGCCTACCAGAAAGGACCAGTCACAGCAATTTGAGCAGCCCTGTGACTTCTGATAGTTCTGCTCCACTGTTGGTAGTAAGCAGGGACTCCACACAGCCCAACAGGGACAAGGTGACAAAATGGCTGCCATGACTATAGACCCGGTGCAGCAGCCTCGGATGTACCAACAGACCTTGCTTCAGGATGGACTCTGTGACCTTTTAGAGAATGACAAGTTTGTGGACTGTGTTCTCAAAATCCAGGACAAAGAGTTCCCCTGCCACCGCTTGGTTTTGGCTGCCAGCAGCCCCTTCTTCAAAGCCATGTTCCTGTCTGACTTGGAAGAAAGCAAGAAGCGGGAGATAGTCCTCAAAGATGTGGACCCTGGTGTTATGGGAATGATCCTACGCTACCTTTATACATCTGACATTCATTTAACAGAACAAAATGTCCAGGATATCTTCATGGTTGCCAACATGTACCAGATCCCGTCCATCTTCTCTGTATGTGTGACTTATCTCCAAGAGAAGCTGGTGCTGGGCAACTGCCTCGCTATCTTTAGACTCGGGCTTCTTCTGGATTGTCCAAGGCTTGCTCTGAATGCAAGAGAATTCATCTGTGAACGCTATCAGATTGTTGTCAGGGATCAGGACTTCCTGCAGCTTTCCCCCAGTGAGCTGGCCATCCTCATCACCTCAGATGCCCTTAACGTAAAACGAGAAGAGCTGGTGTTTGAGTCCCTGATGGACTGGATCAAGCATGATGAAACAAAGAGGCTGAAAGATCTACCTGAGCTCCTGCACTGTATTCGGTTCAGACTTATACCTGTGGATTACTTCAAAGAAAAAGTGGAGCGGCACCAGTATGTCCGGTTAAACCAGGAGATTGTAAAGGAGCTGGAGCTTGTCAAGGATGCTCACAAAGGGCAACTTCCCAAGCCAAAGAGGCTTACTACCGATGGAGCAAAGGGGGGAGAGGGGAGTGAAGATGAGGATGATGAGGAAGAAGGATATCTGCCAGGAATACTCAACAACAACCCTCGCTTTGGCATGTTTGAGATGGACCTCATACTTATGATTAATAACACAGGGACTGTGGCCTATGAGCCAATAGGGAACGAATGCTTTGTGGTGTCAGAATCCACAGAGATTCCCAAGAACCACTGCAGCCTGGTGACCAGTCAGAATCAGATATTTGTTGTTGGAGGACTTCTCTACAATGAGGAGGACAAAGATGAGCCATTTAAGTCTTACTTCCTTCAGGTAGTGAGTCATCGATATATTTCAGTGTAAATGAAAGAAAAAGATGTATTTTCCAGATTTCTAGTATACTTTCTCATGTGGATCTGTTCTCATTTCTAGTTTGATCCAGTAAGTTCAGAATGGTTAGGAATGCCCTCGCAACCCAACCCTCGCTGTCTGTTTGGCCTGGCCGATGTTGATAACTCCATCTATGTGGTTGGTGGAAGAGAACTGAAAGAAGGGGAGCACACCTTGGATTCAGTCATGATCTATGACAGACAGTAAGTTTAATATGCTCCATTAGTGCTGATGATCTCCTGTTATTCACGATCAAAATGAAAAAAAAAAAACTGTCTGGGAAATCAACCTTTATATTCCTGAGAAACTTGTAAAGTACTTGTATTTCTTCTCTTGTCTCTGACATATAAACTTCTGCCAGTTGGTATGAAAAAATCCACTAATCTAGAAAAACTGCTTGTTTTTCTTTTGCACACAGGTCTTTCAAATGGGGGGAGTCTGACCCGCTGCCTTATGAGGTGTATGGACATGGAACTGTCTCACACCAAGGTCTCGTCTATGTTATTGGGGGAAAATCTGAAAGCAAGTAAGTGTGAAAGAAAAACAATTCATCATATATAAATGTATAAAGTAACTTTTTGTTAGTCACTTTCAGCACCAAAAACATTGCAGCTGGTGAAGATGTCCTGGTTTGTTTGCCTTGTTTAGTAACAGGAAGTGTCATTAGCTATTTGGCTCGTTACAACAGACTAATAGATCTGAAGGAAGTACAAACAACAGATCATAATCAGTACCCCATAATACAACTTTTCACTGTCTGTCATTAAAGTAGCTGGCGATGTTGTGAACTCTTTCATTCATCCATCCATTTTCCACTGCTTATCCGAGGTCGGGTTGCGGGGGCAGCAGCCTAAGCAGGGAAGCCCAGACTTCCCTCTCCCCAGCCACAATCACCAGCTCATCAGGGGGATCCCAAGGCGTTCCCAGGCCAGCCGCGAGATATAATCAGTCCAGCGTGTCCTGGGTCTCCCCCAGGGCCTCCTCCCACAGGGACGTGCCCGGAACACCTCACCAGGGTGGAGTCCAGGAGGCATCCTAACCAGTAGCCCGAGCCACCTCATCTGGCTCCTCTCGATTCTATCAAACTTACTTAATTTTTTTATAAACATGATCTAAAATAATATTATGCATCAGGTGGAAAATAGATGGAGGGAGGGAAAAATGGACAGATGAACCATTAAACAAAAAAAAAAAGAATTAGATGATTACATACATCATTTCACTCGTTTGTTTTCTTTAAGAAAAACGCCAGCTACCGTAAAAGATCATTAGTCCTGCACAAAAGTTGGCCTAATGTCTCTGTTCAGAGGTGCTGGGTTTTCTCATGAAAACAGGATTTCTGGCTTTTATGGAGAAAACTTCAAACTGCCACTACCATCATTACCATATCCAGAGATAAGAAGACCTTCTTGGGCTGAAATACAATCTTTATTTCTTCAAATAAAACATTCCCAGTTTAAACCAGGAATCTCTATCTAAATGTCATTTTCCAGCTTTTCCCTTTTTGTCTTCATGATTTTAATTAAAATCCAGATGAGCAGATTCCTAATGATCATTTCGGAGAGTTTGTCGTTTCAACAACACGTCGTGCTTTCTTATTTGGCTATACAAGTAGACCATGGTGGCTTAAAGTCTGGGCTCCTTTAGGACCCCTCATGCATTTCATGTCATGTTCTTGATGTAAATGAGTCCAAACTCAGTAGAAGTGGTTCTAAACACCAGTTGCTTATGCACACCATAAAGACATTCACAAACTAAATAAACATAATAAAATAGCTAAAATCACAATAATCTATCATGTGCATTCAGTACCTGTCTGAATTCTGTTTCATTGTGCACTTCATGATGCACTTTACCTAATCGAGTCACTTATCTATGAAAGGCGCTATATTGATAAACTTCCCTTGCCTTATCAGGTGCGATATTTATGTAATTTGTTTTGCCATGTTTCCTTTTCTGTTGCAACTTGTGTGTAGCATTGAAGCTTTGCGTGAAGCAAAACAACAGTCAATCACATCTCCATCCTCAGTGCTTCTAGCTTTCAAACCATTGCGTGTGCACAAGTGATTTGTTTTAGGAAAATATCTTAAGCCTGTAGGACAAACTAGATCACGCTTTCGGTTCTTTGTCCAGATATTCACATGCTGACTTTTACTTTCTGTGTTACTAAACTAAGCCCAACAGATTAAATCAGTGCTTAACCCATTCAACATGAAATATTTGCTTTTATGCAGGAAGTGCATGAGGAGAGTGTGTGTGTACAACCCCACCAAGTTTGAGTGGAAGGACCTGGCTCCTCTGAAGATAGCCCGCTCTCTGTTTGGCATCACCGTCCACAATGACCAGATCTACGTAGCAACGGGAGTCACAGACTCGGGCCTCACCAACTCAGTGGAAGTCTATGATATCATCACTAACAAGTAAGATAAACTTTTGTATGGCTCACAGATGCGTCTGTCCATAGGAGTGAAAGCATTCATTGAGCATTGAGCGTTCACATCATAAAATACTACTTGTTGTACCGTATAGCAGCTGATTTAACATAGTTGCTGCTAATTTCTGTGTGGCTATGTGTCTATCATGCTCCAGGTGGTCTGACTTCACAGAGTTCCCCCAAGAACGTAGTTCCCTCAATTTGATCTCAATGGGTGGTATACTGTATGCAGTGGGGGGCTTTGCTATGATGCCCAGTGAAACCAGTGAGGAACCTGTCCCAACAGAGATGACAGACATTTGGAGGTGAGAGATGACAAATTGCGCATGTAAATATAACCAGTCCCAGTTTGATGTAGTGAGAAGATTCAGTGGTTTTAATTTCCATGTCCAAGAAAAGTTAAATAGATGATGACTGACATGAACAAACTGGAAAAATCCCCGCAAAACTCCATGTTTGGTCTTTTCTGTTCAGAACCTTTAAGAAGTTTCACTTCAAAATGTCTTTTCTATTGAAAGTGGAAACTTCCTGGACTAGAAAGACCTTCATTAAAACATCCTAGGAACTCACTATCAATCTTTTCAAATCAGAATTTTATGTTGATAAAAAATGATAATTTTGTTTAATTTTATTTGGATCAACCCTGGGATGGACTGGCAACCTGTTCAGGGTGTACCCGACTAATTGCTCCAGCTTCACCTCAAACCCAGAAAAATTGGATTAAGCTGTATAGAAAATGACTGACTGACAAATTTGGATCAAAAAGTTTGAAATTGGTCCTCATTTTAAATAGTTTTGACACATAGATAAAAAAACAAACAAACAAAAAAAAACAGATTGCAGTAACGTGCAAATCCCATAAAGTCGTACTTAATTCCTACTGGGACAAAACACACTGGATGTTTAAACTGACACATTTCACCATATTAAAAATATTTTCATTGTGTCGCATCCCTGCCTCTTTGAGCATCTCTGTAAACGCCTGCAGATGAGGAGACCAGATACGGAAGTTTTAGGAGCAAAATTTGATCCAATTATGATCTGGGTCAAAGATTCTGTTTTCTATTAGAAAAAATAAGGTTTGAACTGGAAGCAGGCCAGTTCAACACCTGGACTCTTCTTCTGTGTGATGTGATGGAAGCAGGATGTGGTTTAGCGTCGTCTTGCTGAAATCTGTAAACCCTTTCCTGAGAGAGACGTTGTCTATATGGGAGCAGTTGTTGCTCTACAGCCTCCATTTACCTCTTAGCGTTAATGGACTCTTCACAGATTTGGAAACTGGATGGTTCCTCTCCTCCAGGATACAGCCTCCATGGTGAAGAATTTTAGCTCAGAACAGTCACACTTTGCCTCAGATCATCCTAATGAAACTTTGGTCCTGAGAAGATACCAGTGCCCCTGGATGTTCTCATATCGCTTCTACTTTGCACAATAGAGCTGTAACCTGTATTTTTAGATTTCATGGTGGACTATGTCCACAGACAGTGGTGTCTGGGAGTGTTTCTAAGTTCATTCAGTGAAATTCAATAGAATGTAGTTTTAAGGTAGTTGTGCCTGAGAGTTTAAAGATCATGAGCACCCAGCAGCCCTTCTCCTGATTCTCTGAATCTCTTTAATAATATCACCCAGATGGTATAAAATGGGGCCCTGTGATGGACTGGTGACCTGTACAGGGTGTACCCCGCCTCTCGCCTGATGTCAGTTGCCCCCCCGCAACCCCGTTCAGGGAAAAGTGGTAGAAAATGGAAGGATGGATGGATAGATGGATAGATGGCATACATGCTGTGACCTTTTAACAGTTTGACAGTGAAAAATACTTTTCTAAAATTGTTCCAACATTTTTAGACAGGTTGTATTAGCTTGGTGAATATTTGCCCATCATACCTGAGAGGGTCTGTTTCTCTGAAATGCTTCAGTTATACAGTCATGTTACTGATCTGTTGCTAATTGGTCATATGCTCTTCCTGTTGTTTTGTGCCAGTTACCTTTTCAACCTTGTTTTTAGATGTGTTGCTGCCACCAAATTCTAAATACATTTTTTTCCTATGAGATGATAAAATGTCTCAGTTTTAACATCCGTTATGTCCTGTGATGGAGTGACGACCTGTTCAGAGTGTTGCTGGGATAGATTACATTGGACATCCATTGCATGGATTGATGGATGGACATCAATTATGTAGTTTAGGTTATATTGGGAATAGAATATGGGTTTATGAGATTTGCAAATCATTAAAAGCAGGTTTTTTTAAAAAAAATATTATACACAGAACCAGATACAGAAGTTTTATTAGCAGACTTTTCACAAACATTTTTTGGGATCAAGGTTGGATATTTAATCATGTCTGAAGAGGACTGTGGTGATAAAGTGGACATCATTCCCTGACCAGACAAACTGGTTACATAACCATTATTAGTGTTTACCCCATTATAAACAATTCAAGATCAAATTCATGTGATTTAATGAATTAATTGGTAGTAAATATTGTCAACAAGTCAAAGGGAGGTAGGGCTGAAAATATCCTTTCTGGCATTTCCCCTTTTAAACAAAGGTCACCAGCTTTACTAATTCTTTCTATTTTTTTATTAATCTGTTAATAACAGCTTATAAAATGAATTATGCAGAGACCATGAACAGCATTTGCAGTACACCATAAATTGTTCTTTCTTAGATATTTGATAAAATACAGAATATAGCCTGTTATTGTGATAATAACTGTAAGCCAGGGTAATCGCTGTTGTTGTGGATGCCAGCAATAACAGGTTGTATACTGTCAAACTCCAGCGCAGGAACAAAATCTTTCACCTTTCTGTGGCAGCTTTTCTATTCATCCCCTGCTCAGTTTGATGTACAATCATCACTGTAGTAGTACCAGGTCATTTTACTACTGTGTGTGACCCTTAGTTGCTACAAGGCCAAATAAATCTAACACGTCCATCTTTTCCACAGGTATGATGAGTCAGAGAAGTGCTGGGAGGGGATTTTACGTGAGATTTCCTATGCAGAAGGATCCACCATCCTCGCTGTGCGTCTCAACACCCTCCGTCTCACAAAGCTATAACCGGAGTGTTGGTGTTACGAAATGATGTAGGAGTACTTCTGAGTCAATAAGAATAGCAGCCTATAATCGCTCTAGGATACATGCTTATTCAGAATAACAGCTAAACTTGACTTTAAAGAAATAAAAAAAAACAAAAATGCTGGAGGGGTTGTTAAATCAACAACAAATGTTTTATCTAACATTTTACAGCAGGGGGCGACACATGCCTGAAGGTTTGGAAAAGGTGGCAGAGCTTATTACTAATAGAAATAAGGCTATGTATAAGGCTGTGTATTTGTACTTTTTTCATGAATTGTTTAAGAAAGTTTCTTTTCTACATTTAATGCTGTATTTAGAAAATGAAGATAATATGATTATGTTGCTTTCAATGACAATAAGTAGTAAAGATGCTGAAGACATGTTCACAGTGCAAATGGTTGTATTCATCTTCATTTGTTCAATAACATATTTATATGCTACTGTACATACTAAATGACATTTTTTTCAAAAGTACATGACCACAAATGAGAGACGCTTCTTCAACTTTACATTGACATTATACAAATATCACAAGTGAGGAACATTTGTTTTTAATGTAAACACTGATTTCTAGTTGACACCTGAGCACTAAACTTATCACTATGAAACAACAAACATGTTCTTTATCCATATTCACAAATTATATACAACTATAGCTGCATGTAACATTTACATCAAAGTACCTTCTGTAGTTTTACTTTATTTTTAATTCTACACACAGTGGTAACTTAAAACAAGCATAGAAAAAGAACTAAAGTAAACATTAACCCCACATGGCTCCTACTGTGGCATTAGCACAGCCTGTACTTTTTGGGGAATGGCTTCAGATACATGCATGAATGCCAGATTGAACAGAACACCAGCAATCAGGTCATTCAGCTTGATAAATTATATTCACACCAAAACAAGACAAAAGTCCACACTCAAGCTAGTAGCAAGCTGCGCTTTGAGTTAACATCTGTATGCTAACATGCTCCAAACTACAATGCTGACAGGATGTCGCTATCAGGATAAACTGATACCATCTCAGTTTAACATCTCATATTAATCACCAGACACAAAGTAAATTAGCTGTTCAGATATTTTGTCACACACTACTTGCAGAATTGAAACCTTAACACTGAACTGCATTGACAGAAATATACATAATCAATTATTTGATTTTCTAACAGCTACAATTTTTAAGATTGTGGGAAGTTCAAATAGGTAGTTATTTTACATAATTTTCTTCTTTTCTTACTTAGCTGTGTCTAAAGACTTTCAAGAACTCATTTAACTATAAAGGTTTGAGCAAATATGTATAGGCTATTGTGGATTTTTTTCCCCTTTGTGCCACTTTGGCATCAGTTAATTGGGCTGCCTGAGTGACATGTTTTGTGTTGAGAAAATTTCAGAAAAAAAGGAGGCATGTGGCGATGATCCAAAGCAAACTGTTGCTAATTGCTATGTATGAACACTTCTGAAGTGATTAGTGAAAATTTTGGAGGGGTTGCTGGGAAGGGAGTTGTAAGGAGCTGCAGCACAACAGACAGGTTGAGGGGAGATAAGAGGAAGAAACTAGGATGAGGAATATCATGCAACTAGCATGATAGGAATTGGAAAATCGATTAGTGAGATTGAATGTGGCGGGAAAAGGGCTTGTTCTTTGAAACAGCAACATGAGCAGAACACGTTGACTCACTTATTGTATTTGTATGCTATGTCACGTCACTAGAAATAAATAATTTTGTTAGTCAGAACAGAACCAAACAGCTAATATGTATATATGTTATGTTAATCTACCTGATCTGAGAGAGAGACATACATACAGTGGTTAGAGATCGAATGACTTATGTACAGAAGCCAAGAACGGTCATGCTTTTCAAAAACAACATTACAACACGGGGTGTTTTCTTTAGATTAAAATAAATTATGCTGTTAGTTGAATTGTTTGAGAAACTACCGGTAATAAAAGAGATGTTTTTTATCAGTTGCAACAAATAAAATTGTATTAGATGCTAATTTTCAGGCTTACTATGTTGGCTTACCATGCCAGTTACATTAGGTAGATATCTTTACAATGATCAAAGGTCAAATTTTTAAGATAAAGATGGTGATAATAAAATAAAAAAATAAAGGTGTGAACAAGAAATGTATCACCTGAAAATAAGCTTTATATGATAATGAAGTAAGTATCTAGCCATTGTGACATAAGGACATCAAAACTAAACTACTGCAGGCATGGGCACTCTGCACAGTGTGCAGAAGAAGAACCCAGAAAATATAATCTTTTGTTAAAACAGTGAGGCATAACCCTGTGTGAAGAAAGCTAACAAATCATATAATTTCTGTTTCTTTTGTCAGACAACTGAACACATTGACTGTGACTAAAAAGACTGTTTAGACTGCATGTTAATTTGAAGTAATTTAAGACATTTTCATATAGACCCTTTGCTCTAACCAAATTCCAATTTGATAACAGCACATGTCCATTCAAATAACTTAAAAGCATCCGAACACTGATATAAACTATTTATATATGCAATGTTCTCCCATGGAGAAAGTTAGATGCAGCAAAACGCCTTCAACAGTTTACAGAGTCCACAGCATCACAGTATGACAATTGTAATCAGTAACTAGAATCCCCTGCAATCCACATTGTGCACATTAATGAGGACACTGATCCAATTAAATGTCAAACATTCAATTAACCTGAGCATGTAAATGCTTCAAATGGAGCTTTAATTACATGTGAGACTTGTCTCTGTGAAAGCTGCTTGGTGAAACAGTCAGATGTGCTCAGAGTCTGATGAAAAGTCACATGAAGAATCTTGTAGTGTGTGACTCAATCTGCCCATCATTCATGTAGAAACTAGTTTAAGATGCTAACTACCCATAAGTACTTCTTACAATCATTTTAAAGAAAAATCCATATCTATTCATCCTGAAGGGAACATAAAAGTCTGTACAATTTGATGAAAATCCTTCCTGTAGTTGTTCAGGCATTTTACATTAAATCCGAAATGTAAACCTGATAGTGGAACGAGACACCTTTAGGAATCTATTATTATAATTTATCATCTGGAAAACTGAACATCAACATCTGCTGGTGGCACAAGAATAGAATTTCAACAATAAATACAATCATAGCAACTTTCCATGCAGTCTAGTTAGCAGAGGTCAGGAACCGTTACCACATATTTATTTACAACTCTGTAAATGCATCTGATAATCTGAAAAGAGCCTGTGTCCTCAGATAAAACAGAAGTCCCAGTAATCTGAGCTAAGTTTCACAAACTACAGCTTGACTTTACTGAGCTGGAATGTTATCAGGCAGCAATTCAGCGAAGTGAACTCCCGCATATAGCTGTTCCAGACAGGACAGGAACATCCGGTGCTTGGATCATGCAATACACTCTTCCCAAGGGACTGCTTTTTAATACAGCCTGGCAGTGTCATTAATGCTGTTACCATTTGTACCCTATGCAACCCTGGTCATTAGGTTAAGTGGTTGCACTCTCTTGTGTGACACATGATTGTAATAAAACCATCTCGTTTCTTATTAGATAGAGCTTGTCTCTGGCTTCCTCCTTGTATCACATAGAACCATCTGATGAATACCAGCCAAGAGTCCCATTTCCTTTTAGTGCATGTCTTTGTGCTTGCAGAATCGTGTTACTGAATTGTTGCTGATGTTCTCTTGAAACCTGATTTCTTATTGTTTACTACTGGTAAAAATTAAGCAAACGTAATGTGGAATTTCACAAAAGCATCGCACTACTTTACAAGCTAGCCTGCGTGCCCATAGGTCAGTGTGATCCTGGCTGTACAACCAAACTCCAATGTACCTCAATGCAAGCCTTAAAAATTGGCAGCATAATTTGTTGCAGTGATTTTACCAATTCACTTGGTTTCAGATGACTTTCTACTGGGGCAAGAAAAACACTAACAGCTGTCATTTTTGATGGCCAACCCATAAAATGACAAGAAATAAAATAGGCTCTGTATAAAAATGTCACGCCGACCCTCAAAGCGCCTGTATTGCAGCAGCTCTTGTGGGCCACATATCCTGGTGGATATCTTCTATTAGGCTTAAATGGCAGAGAGGTGCTCCTGACATGCAGATGCTCGTCGTGTTGTGGGACTACATTTGGTCAACATGGTGATCTGGGTGCTAAAATTATTGCCGTTGCTGCCAATGGAGGGCTGCTGGTACTTAGTGTCAGCGCCCAGGAACCGCTGCAGCATCCATCTGCGCCACTTCCGCTTAACCTCTGACTGCACCTGCAGGAGAGGCAGAAAGGTGGACAAATAGATGAGGAAAGGCGTTTAAAGAAAGTATGGCATGCAGGAGAGCGAGGCAAAATGAGATCTAGTGACACAAAAGGACAGCAAACATTTTAAAGAACAAAATCTGTTTGAATTTACTTACCTCTCCATTCAGGAAGCAGTACAAGACTGCAACAACAAAACCCTGTTAAAGAGAAAGGCAGATAAAACAGGAGGTGCTGCTGAAGGAGAAGTTGTTCTACATACAAAACTGGGGAAACACTCAACATTTTTTGTATGAGTGATGACAGTAAGATTAGGACCAACTTCAAGCTGGGACTAGAAGTTCATCATGGAGCTGTCTGGGAAATGTTCCCAGGAGATATAACTCTGGGCCAAAATGATTATAAATCAGGAATACTTTCCACTGGCGGATTTCCATCTTTGCACTTTGCTCTCAGCTTCTAGTTTAATACAAAGTCAATCTTTTTTCACATATGCTAAAATCAACATTAAATGCATGATTCCAGTTTTGTAGAAGGATTACGTCAGATCCTTTTCTTACATGTGTGTGTGTTTAATAAGTGACATTTTGACTGAGTTCTTCCCAACTCATTGTATGAAGTTAAGGGACAGAATACCTGAAATGATCCAAGGACTAGATCGAACACCATCCTGATGTGTGGGTGGAGGTGGTCAGGGATAAAGGCAAATATTATGTAGTTTATGCCAAATAGAGGTATCAGTAGCAGCGTAGATTTAGCCAGTCTCCTAAAATCAGCAGAAAAATCCAAAATTAGCTTAAGGTTGGTGTTCACTTCTCTCTAAATGCACAAAAAGAACACCAAGGCTGCATTAGTTTTTAAGCAACAGCTATTGCTCAATATAAAAACTTGATATCATAAAATAATTCAATCAATCTCAGCTGATAAGACATGACTGTAACCTTTGCTATGATAGAGTTGTTGACATTTGGCACTGAAAACCTACGAGTACTGATTGGACTCCTTTCTTCCGATGTCAGGACAATTCATTTTCTGACGCAATATTCTGATTATACAAATGAAGAGGAAAAAGTTCACCTGCCAAGAGAGTAACACATCAGTTAATGTTGCGTTATGCTGACTTGCATGGGAAATTTACACATGAACGGGTGCAGTAACTCACAAGTATGGCAATTAAAATAGGCGTTTTGATGATCCACCAAGGATTGTCGTCAATTGTTTCCCAGCATCTGACAGAGTAAAGTGGAAACAACCATACCAAAAAATGATGAACACAAACTGAACAAAGCAGCCACACAGAAGGAAAGAAACAAACCCTGGAGCAAAGCTACTTAATGTTGGCCCAATGCTAATGACTGAGGTTATCGCGTAATGCCCACAAAAACAAATGTTACTTCCCCTCGCTTGTTCTTTAACTCAGAAACTGATATAAACACTAAATATTTTATTTTAAAAAGGTACAGTGTGTAAGGATTGCAGACATCTAGAGAAAAAAATGAACATAGAAATTACTTCAAAAAGTCACACTCAGCTGTGAATAGACGATAGCTGTCAGTGGACAAAATTCTTCCAAACACAAATATGTTTTCATCTGTGAGTGGATCCAGTGGCCTAAGTAATAAGTTAATACATTAAAATTATGTACATTTGTATTGTATATACATTTCTTTGTGAGTGCTTTTAGTTTAATGTATTTGTGTGTCATCTTATGTACATCGCTTTGGTTAACTGGTTGTTGTAAATGTGCTTCATAAACAAACTTGATTCAATTTGATATTTCATCAATGCAGTCGTATCACAATGTTACAAGGAGACCACATGCTGCATATAATCAATAAAGACGCATGTCACAGGCATGTCATTTAATCTTAACGTCACTGTATAAAACCTAACTGCGTATTCATTATTTTAACATTTCCTTCTGGATGAGGAAGTAATTGTTTTAAAAGCTGGGCTAACTCACAATGTTATTTGTAAAATCAGCTGTGCAATTAAATTACATTCTTTAGGTGAGACAGGCTCATGCAGTTTGCATGTGGGTTCTCTCTGCAAACTCCAGGTTCCTTCCACAGTCCAAAAGGTTCATTGTTTACTCTAAACTCTCCCAAGGAGGGTGAATAGTGGCTTATCTCTCTGTGATTGAACCTGTGATGGGCTGGTAACCTGTCCAGTATGTACCTGCCTCTCACCCAGTAGCTGCTGGGATAGAATCCAGCCTTCACAACCCTGCATTGGTATGAGCAAGTATAAAAAAATGGATGGATGGAATACACACTTGTCAGCTAAAATTGATAAAATTATGGCAACTGGCTGCAAATCCTTTTAGAGTAAAATGTGTCTTAAGTGAACCTACATTAAGAGGATGAATAAAACCTGTGATACTGAGACAAACAAGGCTAAGATAATATTTCTTCCAGAGGCTTTTCAACCTAACATGAGTTCAGCTCAAAGATATGAGTAGAACTGAACTGTTGTCTTAAGTTTGTTAAAAATAGATTTACCTGTTTTTTTTTATCCACACAGCCCAGTTAACCCAGCTGGTTACTTTAGTTTTAAAATTTACTAAACTATTTACTTTTTACAGTGCAGTTTACATACATCAGAAACAAATAATTAAGCATTGGTCAAAAACTAATTACGCGAAAGAAATATTTCAGACAGTAAGGTCCATCCAGAGCTGCTTATCTGAAAGGAATCTTCTGAATTCCTTCCTTTAACATTTAAACAATTCAAACGGCCCTTTTGCTTCGATATTTTGAGTTCATGTCACTAAGTTAGGAAAGTTAGTCAGCAACAAAATGCTCAACTGCACCTCAACTGAGTTTAACTTTGTTTCATTCTGGTGCTTTTACTTCCATTAGATTGTGACTTTGTTCTATTCCAAACGTAGCTATAAATCATCCTCAGTCATGTGGTATGTAAGCTACTAAACCTCTGTTGTTCTTTGTCAGACGTTGGCCATTAAGAGGCTCTGCAAATGCATTGCAGTTGATCTGTTTATACTTTAGGTGGTGCTACCTGCTGTGATGATGTTATGTTTTGTAGGAAAATATTAATTTCTAAGATGTTAAAACAAAGTCAAAACTCACCCAGGGTGGTTTAAGTAAGCCTTTGTAATCACCCATGCAGAGATAAAGACAGTTGGAGCTCCTGCAAGGGAGAAACAAAGTAAAGTAGTAAAGTATTATATCCATGCCAATTTCCTGCTGACAGAGCCTTTATTTCAAACCGACTTTAAATATTTATTTATTGACTTGATGCAAAAAAAAACATCTGAATAATTGTTGTTTGTGAATATCAAAGCAAATTGTCAGACCAAAGGAAAATTACAATATGATAAAAGAAGTTAAGATGCAAGAAAAACAACTTCATGCAAGAAATGCTGCAGAACTTCTATGAATTTATGTGTTTTAATGAAAAGTTGCTGCTAAGACGGAAGCATCATTCCATGCTTGCTTTTTGCACTTAAACATGGAAGAATTTCTCATCACTTTCATATGAAAACACATTCTCAAGCATGTGCAAAGCACTGCATACTTATAGTGTACATAGAATTCAATAACAAAATATGACACAGAAAGTCTGGTTGTTTGATGATCACACCGCGTTAGAAGAGTGAACAGATCAGAAATGCTTAAGATTAAGGTTCTCTGAGCTGTCAGCGAGCACTTACCCCAACCAATCAGGATGTACCACCAGAAGTATTTCCTCTCAGAGAAGAAGGAGACGGCTAACAAGGCATGAAGATAGAGGCCCTCAACCAGCAGCCAGAAGTAACTTGCCATGACCCCGTACTGGAAAAAGACCACCACTGCCTTGCAGCCCACCTACAAAGCACACACGTGTTGCTTCACCAACAAGGATTTCCATTGCATTCACATAGACAAACTTTAGTCACATAAACACAGCTGTAAAACGAATGCCTCACTTATAAGAAAACTAATACATTCACCTTATCCCTGATGGAATTCAGAGGAGAGTAGACACTAAATGGATATGATCAGCTAATTACATCAGGTAATTATGTGGAGATCTACTAGTGTCTCTTAATGGTTGCGCTGCTTGTAAAAACAGCGTTAGCCTGACATTTATATCATAAGTACTGCAATTGTATTTGAGATTTATGTTAATTGCTATTTCACAGTAAGATGGAAAACTACTGTAGTTGGTACCTCAGAAGGCCGAAGGTCAGATAGGGTAATCTGATTTAATATCGGGTTTAATTTTGACTGATGAGCCATAAACTAAAAGGTATATGGCTGTTGTGGTGAAGTATAAACACTTACCAGCCACAATTTTACTGCTGAAAATACAAATGAGTGGCTGATACCTCAGGTGGGGGAGCAGCTGTCTTTCAACCAGAATGTTGGGAGTTTGATTCCAGGCATCCTTTAACTACATGCTGAAGTGTCGTTGGGCAAGATACTTAACCCCAATTAGCCCCCTGATGTGCCTATTGGGGTGTGTGTAAAGAATTTGAGTGGTCAACAAGACTGGAAAATCACTATATACTGTATAAGTATAAGACCATTTACAAATAACATGGCTGCAGCTCAGTACATTTAGACATGTAGACATTGTCACAACGACTTGCTGAAGTTCAAACTGAGCAAGAGAGATTTACATGACTTTGAATGTGGCATGGCTATCAGTCATGCTGACTGGGATTATGGAAAGACAACAGTAGCTCACATAACCACTTGTGGTAGCACAAATATGAAGAACAGCATCACTGAACATACACATGTCCATCCTTAAACGTCAGCTAAGAACAAGAAACTGAGGCTACAATTCACACAACACAAAAGCATTCTGCCTCTTATTACCAGGTCAGACTGTTGATGGGGCTGCAGTAAAGTGGCTATATTTCACCACACCTTGAGCTGCTTAGTGCCAATAGACCATCATTTAACATCAGTCTGAGTATCTCTGATGACCATGTCCATTATTTTAAGACCACAGTGAGCATCTTCTAAAGGATACTTCCAGCAGGATGATGCACCATGTCACAACGCTCACATCATCTCCATGACAATGATTCACTGCACTCCAATGGCCTCCACAGTTACCAGATCTCAATTCAATAGAACAGCTTTGAGACGTGGTGGAATGGGAAATTTTCTTTAATGGAGGTGTAGCCCACAAATCTGCAGCAAATGTGTGATTCTATCATGTCAAAATAAGGTGAAAAATCTTGTGAATGTTTTCAGGATGTTGAATCTATGACACAAAGTAAAATAAGGTAATTCTGAAGGCAAAAGAGGGTCCAATTAGGTACTAGCAAGGTGGGCCTAGTAAAGTAGCAGGTAAGTATATTAATACATTCAATGTTTTCCTGTTAGAACAGATCAAGTTTTGCTGGAATAAAAAGACCTAATTGCCCATCTTTACTCATCTCTGGGATGCTTATGTCTTACGCAGTCATCCACCTAAACCTTTAGCAAGGCAAGTTATTTGTATGGCACAATTCAACAACAGGGTGACTCAAAGTGCTCTACAGAAACATTAAAACATTAGAAAATAAAAAGCCTAACTTAAAATAAAAAAAGAACATTAGAAAAAACATTACGCTTCAAAGAAAATGTGCAGATTTGGACATTTAAATAAAAATGATTGAAATGCAACTGAGAACAGTTTGACTTTTGATCATCATTACCGCTTTTGTTATTTGTTTTTATTTTAGTTTTGTTTTATACACATCGTCCCAACTTTTAAGTCGTGATTGTTTGTATTTATCATATATACAATATAATATGCATTTAAATATATAAATGTGTATGTGTGTGTAGGTATGTATATCATGTATTATGCATCTTTCTGTGATGCTGAGAGCTGTGAAATGGGACAGGAGTAAATTAATGTATACTGCCATGTCTCAATGTTTAATACATAAAAGGTATTTTAAAAAGCCCAGTTTATGTTTTACAGTTCATTGTCACTGCTTTTGAGATTTTATGTTTAACTTTACCGCCCTATGCAAGTGTTTTTATGAGTTAAGTGGGGCCTCTCATTCCGAGTAAACCCTTTCACTATAATATCATTTACCAAGATGTTTTTAAAAACGCTGTTTTTTTTTCTTTGTGGAATTTAGAAACATTTGGGAGATTTAGCGGCTGTGTTTGGAGCAGAACAATCTGTGTACACCAAAGAGGAAATATCTAAACTCAGCCATTAAGGAACACCACTCAGAGGTTGTAAAACAGCTGATTTACAGTCTGCTGATTTTATTATCTTTGTAATAAAGAAATAAATTCAGATGGAGCAAGTTTCTTTGAGAACAGCAAAGATGTTGGTAGCTTGATACATCAAACAAGATGAAAACATTTGTATTGTATCAAACTGTGAACCGGAAATTTATGAAACACTCTCTATTAACTCAGCACTTATGATGCTGTTGTTACCAAGTTAAAGCGATTCAAACTAGATATTGGTGCTGTGAAGGTGATTTATTGACAAAGCTGTCTGCTGTTCAGGTTTAATGTTGAGCAAACAGGAACTCTCATGGCATCCTGCTTGACGGGTGAATGGGAAAACATCGTCTCAGGAGTGGAAGGGCTTTAGCAAACACTGCTACACCCAGGACGTTGAGCAAACTCTGAGACAATGCATTTACAGTCGGTAAAGTTGGGTGAGTAATCACCTCGGTTAAACACAGAAAGAAGATGCTGAAAAAGTTATGTCAGACCTTTAAAAGGAAATATAATATATACAGACATACAAAAGAAGAAAAAAAGGAAGTAGACCCTCTTTCAGTGTTAAGATTTTACCAGGGCGTGATAGGAAATTATGTAGCTTATATATTTTTAATGTAGAGCATTTATTTAATAAAAACTAACCAAAATGTAGAAGCATTTTGTGGAAAAACTGAGTTTATTAATACAAGAAGAAATAGTATGTAGCTTCTACCAGTCAGGAGCATTTTATAAACTGTTCATTAACAAGTGCAGCCAGTCACATATATAAAATCATCAAGCATTTTGTTGTTCTGTGTTATTCAGATACAAAGGAAAGTATTCCTTAACCAAGTCATTGGAATGAGTTTATATTATTTATGCCAATGGGCATTCATTTTTGAGTTACAAGTTCTAATAGCAAAGGTATCGCTATCTCCCCATGCACGGGTTTAACCCTGTGGTCACGTAACTATGAACAGCTTACCGGTGAAACAAACCTCATATCATACAAGCATCCATGTTGAAGCATTCTCATAGTTTTAACTTTTCTCCATCGGTTTTTGATAGAAAAGTTTCATAATGTCATACAGTTTGACACCCTCAGTGTGGAGTGCTACAAAAAGAAATGAGGCAACGCTAGTGGCAGCAGGACTGAATGCCCATACGTCTGTCCACCGTCACAATGTGAACTGGCACTAAGACAAAAGTCAACATCCTACTGAAGTGACAGGATACAAAACAGATGTTGGGGCGTCAAAATCTGTCAAAGTTTAGCGGTATTGAGCTAAATGCTGACACTCCTGATAGTTGATCAGAAAATGACAAGAGGCACCAGGACTTGATCTTTTTTCTAAAAGGAAAAAAGCAGTTTGATGCATGCTGGTATGATTTCTGCAATGTTGCATCTGAATAAAATATTACAAAACAAACAGGAATGTGAAGTTTGGCTTTAGTGCACACTAGCACATTAAGAGGAATGCTAACACAGCATAAGTGCACAAGCCTTCACACAAAGCACAGTGGTAGAAGTTTGATCATTTGGTGTTGTTTTACAGCCACAAGCCCTGGGCACCATGCTGTCATTATTACCTCCTATTTCAACAAAGTATTTGAGAGTCAAATGTGAAGCCATTTGTTTGGCAGCTAAAGCTTGACTAGAATGGATCCATGCAATGGCCTCAAATAATGCAAGAAACCTACAACAGAATGTCTGAAAAAGATATTAATGAAGATGTTGCAATGATCCAGGTGAAGACCAGACCTCAACCTGGCTGAAATGTTGGTTTGACAGAGCACTGCATAAATGCATATCCACAAACCAAAATGAACTGAATGAATGAACACTTTAACCCTTTAAATCTGGAAGAAATTACATTTCTTCAATCTGAAGTGTTTATGCGACCCTTTCACAAAATTAAAAGACTATACTTTTATATTATTACTTTTATAACTGTACAATGGGTTATAAGGAGTGAGTGAGTGGATATTTGTCTCTCTGTGGTGACCTGCAATGAACTGGTGACCTGTCCAGGGTGTACCTGCCTCTATAGCTGGTATAGGCTCCAGTCCCCTTGCAACCTTGAATTGGATTAATCAGTATAGAAAATAAGTGAATGAATATTGTTCAGCATCATTTTCAGCTCAAGTTTCTACCATAAAGTCATGCAAAAGGTTTAAAAGCTGTATGTATCTAATGTGATATATTTAGCTTTATAAGGTGAAGGACGTGAGGGTCAAAATTCCCCCGAGATGTTTTTCTTTTATCCTAACATGTAAAACCTTAGAGAGGAAAGGTGGTGTCAAGTTCAATACAGCTTTTATAGTTGCACATAGTGATAAGAGTGAACGGTACTCACTGATGACTGACAGTTGTCTGTCTCACCAACATCATACAGAACTACATCCTTGATGAAGACAGTCACAGCTTTCAGTATGAGGGACACAAACAGATGCATGTGGATGTAGTTTCTTGTGCAGTGCAGCTTCCTGAAGAAGACATGGTTAGTTAAACAACAACAAAGGAATATTGTGTTCATCATGAAATGATTTATATTAATGACTTATAGTAAACATAATCTAGTAAAGAGAGCCTAAACTTGTCAGAATCAATGCATCAACTAAAAAGAGCCGGACACCAAAGAGGAGTCATTATGAGTACTTTGTGGTACATGTCTGTTGCTTTCTAAAGTCCTCTTACTTATTGTTTTCTAAATGTCACACCACACACGCCCTTTAACTGCTAAGAGCTTTGTGTATGTACTTCACACTATATATGGGAAAATACTGTATCAGTAATTCTTGACATTCTGAAGAGAAGCAAACAACAACAAATCTGAGAGTTAGATAAAATGTCAACGATGTAAATTCTCCCCTCCGGGTACTCTTTAAACAAATGCTTTCTCTTCCTGAGGATATGCGTTGAATGGTGGAAACCTATCAGGCAAGTCGTTGCAGCAAGTCGGGTGAGATGACACGCAGCATCAACCAGCTGCCTGAATGCTGCATCCGAAACTGAACATAAACAGCAAAGGATGTTCACATCCTGTGTTTTTGCTTCAAAATGCAAGCCAATAGCATTTCATAACCCAAAGGAGTAAACACATGCCTAGCTGTTTAGCTCATATCACATAAACAGTTTGAAAGCAAACTGAGAAGAAACTTCTAAAGATCAGTGTTACTTAAATCTTTCTATGTAACCACAAGAGATATGATCAGAAAAGAACATGCAGCCGGCCATCTAATAGGTTTGACTCTACAGCTTCTTGCAGTTGACTGATTTGAGGAGTTGATGCAGATAATGTTTCATTTTGACGACTTCTCCCACAAAAACTGCTTGAATTACTGTTTAAAATGGTGTAAACCCTTCATAAAACACAGGATTGATTGTGTAAAAGGAAATAATGAAGGGGCTTTATTGCTCTAGATAATGGAAAAAGCCTTGTATCCTGACATTAAACAACATTTTGATGAATCTACTTACCGGAAGAGACACAGTATGACGATAGCGACTGTCAGAGAAATGAGCGACACGCTGTGACCGATGGTGTAGCCCACTTTGATGGCCCCAAAGAATTCCCCCTACAACAACATATTCCATTACACTAATTGGAGACAGATCATTCAGACTGAGTTTGACATTTAACTGGAAATCACAGCAGCAGTAGTTTGCTATACTGACAGAATTTTCATCCACAGTGTTGTTGGGATTGTAACCACAGTCCATTATGTAGGAGTCCATACTGATCGGGATCCAGCCATCTGCAGTGCAGGTCTTTGATAGATTTCCTACATAACAAAGGCAAAAACAAGATTTCAGACTGTTTCATGCAAAAGCACAGTAAACTGAATACTTCTACATGTACTCATATGTAATTGTGTCACATAAGTATTCCCGTGAGACTTGCTATGCTATGTTTCCCTCTGGAATACTTCCAAACACTAAAAGCACAAGAAAGGAATGACTGAAGGGCATCAGTCGTCCAACTTGCCCATTTCTGTAACATTTCCCATGTGTATTCCCCTCCATCAGTCTCTTAATTACTCTCAGCCTGCACACACACTTGTGCACACCAGGGAGCCCATATTAAAGCAGCCATGTTTTTGCTCTGGCCAGTCCATTGGGCCAGAGGTGAAAGGTCCAAGTGCATTAGACTGATGGCTAAGAGAAGAAAGGTCTCTCTTATCTAAAGGCTCTTTTCCATTAGTACCTCCTCTGCTCTACATTCTGCATAAACTGTGATTTATGCTGTATTTTCCTGCTTCGGTTTAAATCTGTGTCCTACAGAAATTACAGCACTCTGCTTGCTTTATTGGACTGTGCTAGGTTGGGATCCAGTGTGCAGAACTTTTTGGAGTCCCTCTACTTCATACTGATAAGCATATTAAAGTCTTCCTACTGATCTCTACTGCATTAAACTCTAGCAAGGTCTTAGCTACTGCATGATTCTGAGCATGTTGTTAGTGTCCAGCGTATTTCAGATTTGAAGTCCTACAGGAGTTCAGGGCAGTTATTGCTTTCGGAAAGAAACTGTTTTTGAGTCTGTTTGGGATGTGTAATAAATAATAAGGCTTCAAGCACCTTAGTGGAGCCTATAGCAAGATCAGCAAAGTAAAGGAACACTGTGTAGTGTAGATTAAACCTGAGTAGAGTACAATGGAGTAGAGCTCAGCAGATTACAGTATCTGAAGCAAGGAAGATGGAGGAAAAATAAAGAAAAAGGGAATGAGTGAAAGAAATCGTTTCCTTTATTTGCATTACTTCACATTCAGCTGCAGCGATACGATTTAGTACTTTTATGGCTAAATAGCATAAAAGAATCAGATTAATTTTCTTCTTTTGTGTTCAGACAGTACATGTGCATTAGTTAACCAACTGAAATAAAAACTGTGGTTTCCAGTATGAGATATCTTTTGTCTGATTCTATTCAAGAATTTTTGCTATATAGCGTATTTATCCATCTGTTCATAAGGATTAATGTAATCCTGCCAGTATGATGGACTGGCAGGTATGTGATTTTCTTTAATCGCCTATTGTATAAAGTTTCTTTGTCATATTTCCTCTTTTTGGCAGAATAAGGAAAAAAGCTATGTGCGCTGGTGACAGATTAATCTGCCGTAGAAATCGAAATGTTGGACATTCCTCAAAATTTCACAATGACGCCACAGACACTATCGCATCAAGACGGAGTTGGGAAATGACCAACAATCCAAAGCCTTAGAATGTATTTGGCATGGAAATTTGGTCAGCTCACAAAATACCTGAGCGGCGTAGTGCAGAGAAGACTGAGGCTTAGCTTCCTCAAACAACATGACAAGACACAAAAGCAAAGATAAGCCCCTGCTGTTTCAGCCCATGCCACCACTGGATTTGGCTTGTTTGAGGGATTGCCAGAAGAATGCTTTCATCATTCCCCAAAACATGTCTGCAAGGATTTCCAGAGTCATGCACGATAACGAAGAGAGCTGAAATTAGTTTATCAGTCCATTATCATTTTTATTTCCAGGTTGTTTTTGCCAGTAGGTACAGTCTATTCATACTTTACCCTTTCTTCATGTAGCAGATATAAATGATGTGTTAGGTCTAGCAGTATTATGGAGTGTAAGTAAAATCACTGACAGCCATGTCACCATCAGGCTGGTGGAGGGGTTAGTCTCTGTTAAGATAAATAACTGAGTGTTTCTGTTCAACCTTCTAGGTAAAGAGTTCATGAGAATGTCAAACTATCTAAACTAAATTTACAGCATGCCTCCTGAGCTCGGTGGCGCCATGTTTCGTAATGCTTGTTTTTAGTGCGTGAGCCTTCTAAAACGAATGGCTCAGGATGTGTCAACAACTCGTGTTTCGCAACTGCTCCAGACAGGGAACAGAACGGACGTTTAGAAATTTTCTTTTGGTTTGTTTTTATATTGCGCTTATTTTTTTTAATGATTAAGGAAATTTATCATTAAGGTGAAATCATGCTTCTCTAACCTCTCATTGTTCTGAAAACTCTTTTAATTAAATCAATACACTGAAAAAGGTATAATACAAGGTTTCCTCTTAGCTGCAATGGTCATTTAAAATGCACAGAGCCCCAGACCGTTCATCATTCCTTAATTAAGTCCTCCTCACAAGACCTGAGAACAAAGCAGGTTTAACCAGCTTCACTGATTAGTTGATTTACTACATAATTGATTTGGTATGCTTCAGAGTCACAAAGGTCACTTAGAACAACTTCTCTTTATGAAGAAGGCTCGTTCTTCATCCAAGCCAGCATATGGCAACCTGTTGATCTTGTAAATCCTTTACATTTCAGGGGAATACACCTTATCTTCCTCAAACTTCACAAATGTGGTCATTCTTATTTTGCCTCCCTTTTTTTACCCTGGGGTGCTATCGTCGTTCAGGTCATACTATTTCCCATCTGGGTCACAGTACAGCTTCCCACAGAAACTTTCATCTCTGCAGTTAGCCTTTATATGCTCATGATAAATCCTTGGTTGAGCCCTCTCTCTCATATCCCGAATATGACAAGGAAAATATTGACTAGATTTTAGTAGCAGGCAACACGTCCATGTTTGAAAAACACAGGCTGATTATTTAAGAAATGCAATCAAGCTGAATTTTGAAATATTAACTGATTAAAGAACAGCAAAGGTAGAAGAACAGCAAGAAGTGGTTGCTTAAAGTTTGGTATAGATGCACAATTACAGCAGAACAGTATACTGTATGACAGCATAGCTATGTATATGCATTCATACATATGGATAGATCTGCAATTTCCACATCAGCCATTACATAATAGCTCTCAATTATTAACTTGCATTTAAAATGCTTGCATCAAATGTTACTCAATGTGGCAGCAGCAAAGAAAAGAGAAGAAAAATGTCTGAATGAAATAATGTATTAGATAAAATCAACTTTCAGTCAAAGAACTCTGGCAAAGAAAAAGAGGATTTAAACCCCCAGACGACAAATACATCTGTAAGGCAACATCAGCCATTCTTAGGCACAAACTTCATAAGCTTCTAATAACAACACAATTTAAAATTAAGTGGTTTTAATGGGCAGAGTGTGTTTGTCACATATTTGTGTGTTCAGAGAGAAAATCTATCTTAGGATCCATTTACACCAAGATTGTCCTGGGGGGGAAGAGTTTTGGAGGATTTGGTTCGATTTGGTGAAGAATTCTTCTGTGACTCACAGACTGTACATAGGATTATTTTAGGGTATTCTACATGTGGCGAATAATTTACCACAGCTTTTTCAAAGCCATTCTCCCTCATTTCCCTTTCTAATTCACTGTAAAACTCTGTGTTTCCTGGTCGCCCCCTCTTAACCAGTCACATGACCTACTATGTCATGTCTGGGGATGCGCACATGTGAAAAACAGTGTTTCCATTACACGTTTGCGATAAATATCCATATCAAAATGTCTGAAAAACCACCCCAAAACAGTGCAAAAACGTTTTAGCAACAATTGAGTTTTTTTTTAAATGTAGGTGTTTCCTTTACCAAGTTTTTATTGCAGTATATAAGTTTTGTGCAAATTGATGCATAATGGAAATGCACCTTATGATACAGATGCAAAAATGGAAAATTAGATCAAGTATGTGTGCATTCAATTAGTAGAGCTGTTAGATTTATGGACCATGATTTCAGTGCAATGTACATCTTATGTTTGCATGAACTTAGTGGGAGGGGTTTGTCTTAATAATATTCCCTCACAGTTTTATGGACTATGCATATGAATTCATTTGTTTGAGCAACACAGGTAGAGGTACTTTAAAAGATGTTAGTCAGACCTTTATTAAACATGTTTAATAATAACATGTTATTATTGTTTAATTTGTGTTTGTGTAAAGCAACCTTGAGTGACCTGAAAGGTGCTTTTAAATAAAAATTCAATATTATTTGTATTATTATTATGTTAAAACACACATAAACTGCAATACATGTACTCCATCTTTTCAATACCAATTTGAATCAAATTGTTTGTCAATTTTTGTGAAAACAATGTGGACACTTAAACTGATATATTTCTGGAGGGGACAAATTCCTCACATCTATCGGACAGAATTTAGTGGACTTCCTGTATGTGGAAATGTGTGTGCAGAAAAAATGTCTGCAAACACATGACCCTTCACATGAAGAAAATGATGTAAACAACACATTAAAAATTCCCCAGCTTTAAATTAATTGAGGAAGTATGGAGACTTGTGACTGATCCTTTACCTACAGACTACTATACCTTGACTCCATGCACAGTATTTAATTAATAATTACATAATATCCTTGTTGTAGCTTTTGAAGAAACTTTAAAGCTGAAAGGGTTTGAACTAATTTAAGTCTACTTCAACTCCTGTAACATTTCTCATGGCTGTCATTTAAAATGAAGGCATCTCTGCTGGATGAATGCAAATCAGCTCCTTCAACTTTTGCAGAGTAATTACAGAGAGCAGCCTCTGTGTGGTAATTATGACAAACTGAGAAATGCAGGAAACTCTGAGGGGAATTATCCAACAAACTACAGTGTAAACATCATCCAGTAAATTTTCAGGTGTTTTCCCTTCTGAATAATTAGCATTACTTCCCTGAGAGGCATTCCTAGATTTAAGATGGACAAATAAACAGCATGTTGCTTTGATGAGTGGATGGTGCTGTAATTGGAAGTTGTCACTCAGCTTATAGTATATCCTTCGTTTTGTATGAGAGGTTATCAGGGAGGATGAGGGATCATGGACCAGAGTGGCATAATGAGTCTGACAGTTGCTCCATAACTCCCATTCTGAGATATTTATTGTGTTCATACTGGCAAAGACTCAGGAGTAGGGAATGTTTGGAATTCTGACAAAAAGAGGTAAGAATAAATGAAAATGAACATCGTGCCAGCATTCATACTTTGAAACATCCTGTAACAAAGTCCTGCCAACATGAATCGACATCCTCATTAAATTTTATGTTAATCTCTGAGTCACACAGTTGCACAGCACTGGCATGAAAACATGCAATATAATCATTGTTATTACAGTATTTATTATGCTTAAGAATTATAATGTTGTTGAAGAAAAAAAAACATTAAAGAATTTAAATAGACCAAATTATTTTGTACAAACAACGCACCGTCCATCCATCCATCCATCACCCTGGTCTTATAACAGCTCTACTGGCTCCCCATTACCTATCGCATTCACTACAACATCCTGCTGTTGACCCTAAGGCCATCCATAACCTCGGCCCTGCACACCTTTCTGACCTTCACATCTCCAAGCCAGACCATTCCCTCAGAGCCTCCTCCTCCATCCAACTCCCCGTCCCCCCTGCTTGCCTTGTTACCATCTCTGGAACTCACTCCCCCTGACCTTCGCAAATCTGATTCAACACATCTGACAAATACAAACTCATCTGACCTACGCATACATATCAACACTCATATCGCTTAGAACAAGTCCGTTAGACAATTAGATGGTGTTATTTCAGTCGAGTCTGGATACCTACTGGATACCTTTAACAGACAATAAAACAGAAAATAAAAAGCAGCTGAAAGTACATTTATCTGACAACAAAACATGTCTGTCCGCTTTGTCTGTCCATCTGAGATGAGCTTGGGTTCAAAGAACAGTTTACTGACATCTACCACCCTGCCTCACATTCTCCATTTAGGACTGATAGAAAAGCTACATTGAGGGTAATCTATGCTCAATATTTCGGTAAATATGCGTACCATATGGGTGAAGCCTGCCCTTACCTCTGCATTGATTCATTTAATATTTTAGTCCGTTTTAGAAACCTTGGAAAAGCAGAGTTGAATGGAGCAATGGAGCATTACTATTAGATAATGGGGAGGTGCTAAGCAGTATAAAAGAAATGCAAATAGCGAAACAAAAAGGAAGCTACAAGGTATTTAAATGATTCACAGATCACCAGCATCCATACTGTGCTGTCTTTATAATGCCTCTTTCAGAGAATGTGCATTATCACAAGCTCCTCCACTGTTTCAATGTTTGCTACTATCTAAAAGTGACATCAGAACTCTGCATGCAGCTCTACAACAGCTATGTCAGCATGAAGCACACATAGGGAGTGTGTGTGCAGTGATGTTTGACAGCCTTTGGAATGGGCGTACCAACTCATGTACTTATACATCTGAGGTTATATTTATATAGACTAATAAATAAAGTTTCCTTCACTGACATATTTTTCTGTTTCTTTTCTCAGACAGCTGAAGGCATCAGGAATTGTGAATAACAGCCCATTACAGATCCAGTACTGTCAGGTACCACCTTCCTGACTGTGGCTTTGCTCAATAAAATAACTCTATGAACTATAACTTTATGACATGAAGTGCCCCACTGGGGACTAAAAAAGTTGTTTGAATCTTGACAACAGCATCATCTGACAGAAGCACCATTCAAGTAACTTAAAGACTAACTTAAAAGTTTGTGTTGGGAATTTGTCTATAAATAGACATGATTTCAGAGGACATTGTCGCCTGTATGGGGCAAGGCAGGGAGCATGGTTTAATGATGCTGAGGCCCCAGCCTATAACTCAGCCTTTCTGCCATTAAACTGTATGAACATGTATGACTGCTAATTCTTGGACATAAAACAAACAGCAGGAAAGTTTGTTCTCCTATGCAGACATACAACCTGTTTCTAATCGTGACACTTACGTGGCGGTACGTCCCCAGAGAAATAGAAAAGATATTTGGGGCAGGGGATGGTAACCACCTCTCCAATGTCTGCACTGGGCCAGCAGGTGATCTTGTCCCATGTCCCACTGCAACCTAACAATGATGAAAGGAGGAAGGAAAGGAAACACTATGAAGTCATAGAGATGAAAACAAGCTTGAGAAAGACTTTTGCTCATAGAGTGCTTCTGACTGCTGAGACATCACTCGGCTCCAGTGAAAAACAGAAACCTGATTAAAGTGAAGGTGGAGTTCCCATGGCAGCCAAAACGTATACGCTCACGTCAGTTGGCATTACGGCCCTGTGTTCATAACAGCAGATAACCTGAGGTAACATGCTGCTACCATGACTATTAAAACAGCCCCTCGTCCTTCGTTACACACTGTTATTTGAATTCAACAGATCAGTGTGCCTTTCCACAGAGTGTGTGCTCTGTGGATGCAGAATCAGGTCGCAGCACTTTTAAATCTGCACCTGCTTGACAATTTTTCACAATGAAAACTTATCAGGTGTTATTTTCAGCTGCACCCAAAAGAAATTTTAAAAGACCCAAACAAGTGGAATCCATACATTTGCAAATGATGACAAAAATTCAAAAGGTAATGGATGTTTAATGACTTCTGTGCTTTGTGAAAATTATTGTCTCAGAACTTCCCCCAGTTTGACTCTATGATCGTTTCAGTCACACCCAGACCAAAGGAGCTCATGACTGTGCAGAATATGACCAAAAGCTGCATGCTGTGGGAATATAATGCTCCATTTGGCAATGAGTGATTCAAAACCTGCCTAAAACAACAAAACAGTGAAGTGACTTTCATTATTAGACAATCAGTGCAGTGTTATGCATGCAAATAAAGGATCTACCTCATACTGAGGGAAATACTTGTAACTCTGACTTGAATATCTTTGCTCCTAACTGTACAAGTATCTGAATCTGGACTGACTTTAGGTGTAAAAGTAAGTGTTCAGCCATGCAAATAGTCTGAACCGGAGGTTTGAACAGCTTTTTGGGAGGTATTCACTCCTGCAATTCTGCAAAAACAACATGAGGCTGAATAAATGCAATAGTGGTTGTAAACACACAAAAACCATCTGAAAACGTGCTTACCTGTAGTTTTATTTTCAATCTGAGCCTCACACATGTTTTTCTCCTTGTCTATTTCCAGAATCAGATCACACATCTGACTCTGTGCTGAAAACACCTGCAGAAAGAAAATGGGATTTTTAATTTATTATTCTACTTTATCTGCAATAAAAGTTTTGATGCTGAAAAGTTTAGCCTCTTCGTTACTACCGGATGGTGATAAAATGCACAACTGGATTGCCACTGACCAGGTGGCAATGAGGAGGTGAAGTGTAAGTATATACACACTCTTTGAAGTGAAAAGATATTCATGAAAAAAAAACTTTATAAACATTGCTAAACTCTTCATTTTTACAAACCTTCAAAAGAGGAAAATAAATAGTGAAATATTGCAAGTGTGTGTACATTTATCTAAATCTTATTATTTTATTATTCCTGATAATGTTGTTGCTTAGTCACTGCTGTAACAACTTGAAGTTCCCCAATGTGGATGAAGATTTATTTATAGCAGCAGTGTTGTGTAAGTCTTCAGCCACCCCTTTAGTTCTTCATATTTTGTTTCCAATTTGGTAGGGGTTACATGCCTCATTTCAGGAGATTTTTGACCAATGATTTTCCAGAATGCAAGATTTCTGCTATATTGGCAGATTTTTTTCAGTCCGGTCATCATGCCAGACTATTTTAAACAGGATATGGTTCCTCTTTGTTAGGTCTTTTAATGACTTGGTGTGATCTTTCAGCACATTTTTACCAGCAGTGTGTATTATCATAGCATTATTAGCATCATTAGCTCCTTGCATATCTCATCATAGTGTACAGTGTCCCTAAAAATTTCAGGAAACATAGGAATTAAATGACAAAAGAAGAAGTCAGCAAATATTTTTTAAAAATTACAGCAGATAAACAGCATTGTAATGTGTTTTCTCAAGATACAACAAAGACTTGGCAAAGGACAAAAAGGATGCATCTGGGCATTTATGTGATCCATCTGCTGTTCACTGACGCTTCATCAGAAATGGTCTCCATGGGAGGGTAGCTGTCAAGAAGCCATTCGTAAGGAACTGAGAGGAGAAAAAAACTGAGGCATGAACAATGAATCTGGAACTGGAGTGAAAATCACTGGAAACAGGTTTTATGGAGAGAAACATACTCCTTAGAGAATCTCACCATGTGGGATCATCTTGACAGAACAAATGAAAGAATCAGCCAACATCCAAAGAAGAGTTTTGGCAAGTTCTTCAAGGCGCAAGGAGAGCTACTCCTGGAGACGTGCAGAAAGATTTGTCAAAGAGACTTCATGTTGTGTTGAAGAATAAAACTGCTGATACCAAATACTGAAACTTCAGCTCATTGTAGTGCGTGAGCTTAGTTTTTGCCTTTAATTCTGTTATAATGTGTATGTTTGTCCATGCTAATATTTTCATAGATTCATGGTGGTGTATGAAGAAATGAAGAGAGCCTTTGCAAAATTCTGACATATAAAGGCAACACATCTGTTGTTGCTGCCCTTATCTACATTTATTTACCCAATCCGATTAGCAATGCAGAAGCAGGAATGGAATTTTATCTAGGATCTAATACTGCTTAGATTTTTCTAGTGCACGTTTTAAAACAAAGAGAGTCGTTGGGCAAGAGTTGATCCAACTCACTAAGAATGTCTCAGGTCTTGTATCTTGAATAGGACATTATTTAGTACAAGATGTTCACATGTGCAACACATCCAAAAATCCAATCATAACCAGAATTATAACACAAATGTAAACACTCTCGTGTTTTACTAGTGGAATTTATACAGTCTCTTGGCAGGATTGTAAGATTTATTCCTTTCACTTAGCTGGATGAGTCTCTTCACTGTGGGCATTAATCAGGCTTGGGTATGTAGCTATTGTTAGCCACAAAATGAGCCCATATACCTCCAGCTTCTCCGCACACACAAGGTGACTCCCTTAATAGGTTATGATTTATGTCATTCCTCTGGCTGCATGGCCCCTCTTGTGGTACTTCCCCCATAGTGATGATTGGGCAATACAGTATGCTGACAGTGTGATGGCTCAGAGCTGCCTTCAAGTTTGCAAGTTAGGAAAAACAGGAAGAAACTTCCAAGAAGATCGTCATTAGGATCGAGTCTGAGTGTGCATGTAGACTATATAGCCTATGTATGACCTCAACTGAATTCCAGCACAGTACATAAATGCTTAGAGACAGTTAAGTGGATGAGTAAGGTGGAAGTACAAAGACAGACAAAGAAGGCTGTTGCCATGGTGTCCAGATGGGAGAGCAACACGCTTCTTTTGGAACTTCATTCCTATCATATGTCAAGAGATTAAAATGAGCCATAAAAGCAAACAGATACCCATGAAAAAGTTATTTCACAACCTGCTACTGATGCTGGAGACAGGGAGGATATGGATGGAAGAGCTAAAGATTATCAGCCTTTTTTCTATCTAGATAAAAATTCTCAAAGACTTCGTAGCTAAATTAGGGGAAAATCTTTAGAAATGAAACGCATGTTCTCCATTCACACCCGCTGATCAAAACATGAAGCCAGATAATGAGAGCACATGTTTGCGCTTTTGGAGGGGCAGTGCCCGCATGGATATCACTTCAAATGTGTTTATAACTTAGTTCTGGGGGAAATCTGCGTGGTCTGTGGCACTCTGTGGACAACGAGCCCGAGTTGATGAGAAAACTTAAATGTTGCTGAAATTTACTTACAGGTTCCAGTAGCATGCAGCAGTAAAGCAGGGATAAAAACCCCGAGCACTGGGACAACATATCCTCGGGATTTGTTAAATAGGCTAATAATACTTTAAGGGAAAAAATTAAAAACTTGTAGAAAAAAAATATTTAAAATGCAGCGAGAATCCGAGGCAGGTTTCAATGCGTCCTTCACTGAGTCTGTGCGTCTTGGTGAAAAGCTCAAAGCTTTGCGTCCTCCTCCCTTCCTCCCTGCACCGCTTCCTCCTCCCACTAAAGATTTACCTTGAAAAGCCAACAAGTAACCAATGAGATCACCAGTAGACAGTCAATAAAAACAACATCAATATAATAATGTAGCACATGTGTAACAAATACAAACAATTGATTTGATGTGGCTGCTTTTAAGTAGACTAAATATGTATTTTACAGCAGTTTTTTTGGTTTTCGTCTTTAATGTTTTTCTACTCTTAGAGTGTGTAAGGGTAGAAAAACATAACTGACTCTTGACTCAGACTTACAAAGACGCATTGAAAAGGAAGAATTAAGGAAGCTGTTATTGCCTGTTTAGGGATGTGATGACTAGCACTGAAACAGCTCTGGTCAAAGTCCTAAATGACATTAGGATGAATACTGATTCTGGTAAAGTATCAGTCCTGGT
>JBAMHV010000008.1:5418105-5432041 GCA_037177535.1 Pseudomugil gertrudae
ACACGCCTATTTAAATGAGGATTTAGCGTGTGTCATGGCGACTTCACATAACCGCAAGCAAAAGTATAAGTTTGATCGAGTAGAATTAGAGGTGTTGATGGAAGAAGCCAATAAACATTTCAAAGAGCTACAGCAAAGTAATTTGATATGTTTTTGTGCATGTTGTTTTATAATGTGTATATGATTTAGGAACAGCTTAACTGCTTGAAAATGTTCTTGATTGATATTTTACCACAACGTTGGTTATTATGCTAAAGGCATCACAAACGCACTGCACGTTCAACAAATAGGTGTGTTTTGTATATGCTCAGAGAGTTTGCGGGATGCACAAGCTGCACATGGATGCAGTCAATTGCTCCCATAACACCGGAGAATCCACCTAAAAAAAACCTTGTTTGGTCTCATTTAAGGAATCCTGAGTGCGTGTAAACCTAATAAACCTCACCTTTCGGCGCGACATAGCATTTAGGAATTTAGTCAACACATCTGAAAAACGTGACTGAGAGATCCCTGCTGTGTTGGCTGCTGTGTGCTGGAATCACCCAGATGCCAAACACTTCAAACTTGCAAGGAGTTTTGTTATTGCACGTATTGCGCTGAGTTCCTCCAACAGCTCCAAAATAGCAACGCTGGATAGGCGATATGTTTTAATAATTACTTCCTCTCTCATTCCAAACATGTTAACATGAGGAGCTGTGATGGACTGACTGGCGATCTGTCCAGGGTGTACCCTGCCTCTCGCCCGTTGTGAGCAAACCTTTAGTAGACTTGGCCCGATGGGAAAAACATTATTAAAAGCAGACATTTTATAAATGGTCTTGGTAAATGGTCTTGTACTTGTATAGTGCTTTTCTACACATCAGTGCACTCAAAGCGCTTTAACACTATTTGACACATTCACCCATTCGCTCACACAAACACACACACATTCACACACCGGTGACGCAGCACCGGGAGCAACTGGGGGTTCAGTGTCTTGCTCAGGGACACTTCGACATGTGGACGCCAGCTGTATGTAAAGTATAAAACAAACATCTACAAAAAGCTTAGTCTTTCTCAGCAAAAACATGGATCATGACCCATCAGTTTTTACCAGACAATTATGATAGCAATGGGTTTCCTTCTTGGCATGTATACACAAGATTACCCCAGACTGCCTGAATCTTTTACATTGCTATTAACTGTGGCTTATAAAGGTTGTAAGCGATCAGGCAAGGAGCACTAATTCTTTTTGTCCACACTGAGGAGCCATGTTCAAGCCATCAATTGAAAATTTTTGATGAAAAGTTCTGATGGTTATTTCTGCAGAGCTCTTCCACATGGCTTTCAAACATGAGGCTTCATAGACAGAAGGACATCATGAGGGTATCTTTGCTTGTCTGCAGAAAAGATTTGTCACCCTATTAAAGATAAAACATTCAGAAGATGAGACTGAAAATGATCAACACTTACTGTAAGTTACTAAAAGCTTGTTTACAACATGTATTGAAGGATTCATCCATCCATCCATTAATTAATTAATTCATTCATTCATTTATTCATTCATTCATTCATCCATCCATCCATTAATTCATCCATCCATCCATTAATTCATCCATCCATCCATTCATTCATTCAATCATTCATCCATTCATTCATCCATTCATTCATTTATTCATCCATCCATCCATCCATCCATCCATCCATCCATCCATCCACCCATTAATCCATTAATCCATCCATTGATCAATCAGATTCACGGATCCATCCATCCATCCATCCATCCATCCATCCATCTATCCATCTATCTATGCATCCATCCATCCATCTATCCATCTATCCATCTATCCATCTATCCATCCATCCATCCATCCATCCATCCATCCATCCATCCATCCATCCATCTATCCATCCACCCATTGATCCATCCATTGATCCATCAATCCATCCATCCAACTTTCCATCCATCCATCAATCTATCCATCTATCTATGCATCCATCCATCCATCTATCCATCTATCCATCTATCCATCTATCCATCCATCCATCCATCCATCCATCCATCCATCCATCTGGAAATCCATGCATCAAGGTCACCAGACTATCACAGGCTTCAATTCCCAAACAATAAAAAAATCACATTTTCAACCCTTTGACATACAGTACATTGTCACAAATTTGTACAAACTATTTGTAGTTTGATATATACAAATAATTACAAGATAAATAGAGAATTACTGGAAGACCTGATACTGTAAAGCAGTGTGTCTTCTGTCTGCTACTATCACCCCTAAACTGGGGGGGGGGGGGGTGGCTTTAACTTTTAAAAATATATATCAGAGGTTTTATAGCTATGAAAGTCAGAAGGGAGGATTTGGGGACATTTTTGTTGGTAAAATAAAACTAGTGTCCTGATTTATTGCTCTACCTTGCATAAATCCTTTTTGTAAAGCCACTGCATTCCTCCAAAGATGAAGATATTCTGGATCACAGCTGTTTTCCAGCTAGATACTGTGGGTTTTTCTGTCTGTGGCCATCAAAGAGCTTTGTTCCACACAGACTTGCTGCAGCAACGTTGCAAATGTTTTATTGAGAGGTAGTCCAACAAAAGGCAAACTGACGTCATTGCTTTAAATGCTATTTCGCTATCAGTGTGCAGTCAAGGACAGACACGCTGAAGAGGAAGGATGTAACACCTGAACCAGGGAATGGCATAATAAAGTGACAAAGGAGGTTTTAAATGAAGAAATTATTTAGTGTAATGCTATTTCTCTTCTCTCGTTCAGAGCATTAAAGCTGTGAAGCCAGTGATGCCCCTGAAGATTTGCTTCAATGCACAGAGAAAGGATTCCAGCAGGGAATTTACATTTTCAGTTTCTATGAATGGGAAAGCTAAGAAGGTGAAAACAATGGGTAAAAGTAACACGACAAGTAGGAAAGAAAATATGGGTACATATTAAAAACAGGTGTTTACCACAGTTGGGCACTGTTTACAGAGAGCACTTTGCCTGCAATTTAGTAGACAAAGAAGAAAAGAGAAAAGGGAAGCTTGTAAAGTCTGTGACGCCTGACCTTATGATTCATGGTTTAACACAGGTCAGAAACATGATCAAAAGATTAGCTGCTGTAGAGGGTGGTACTGGTGATGTGGACCTCTCCAGGAGGCCACAAGTTAAATCTGAGAGGCCATGAGATGATTAACCCGAAACAGACAATGTGCACCAGGAGTCACAAACTTTAATTTCCTGTTTGGATCATGATGGAAGATTTTCAACCACTCAAGTTCTCATTTATTAAAAACCTTATCTGTTATTGGTATCTAGATCATATGGAGTTGTCATCAGAAATCAACATGACTGCCAGCAGTGCAGGACATGTATACCTGCTGCACATCAGTCTTAAAGAATTTACATTTTTTAATTATTTCATTCAGTGAAACAAAAATACTAATTTTTAATAACTGTGACTATTATGCTAATTAAGAGGATTGGCATTTGTTGTATACTTCAGCAACCCTGTATTCCTCAGGATACATTCAGGGTAGAAAGCCACGTTATTCAACCATTTAGATGCACAGTGGAAGACATGATAATATTCAGTGCAAATCCAGATATTTCCATGACAGCGTGCCCTTTCGTTTTTCTGCAGGGTATCAGAGATCGCTCATTATATGGCAAAAGATATGCAAGTGGAAGAATTACAGGAAGAGTGGTAATTACTATAAGCTCCTCATCATCAGGGTGTAAAGAGATAGAACCAGGTAGTGAGGCAACTTTACGCTGAAGCAGAGGAGTGGAAAATGTCAAAAAGGGGAAAAGAAGGCCTTTTCTCCTCACACATTACCAAAGCCTAAAGGCTCATAAAATAATAGATCCATGCAACCTTTGTGAGGAAGGACAGTACATTACAGTGTCCATAAATGCATCATGACTCAGTTTACGAATCATCCCGGTCTTAACTGCATCATTCAGATTTGCGGTATTAGTCAGCACCTCACCACAACAAACAAGCATCAGTTGCTGCTGCACTATGGGGGAGCTATGTGGATATAACTGGGCCGGAGCCAAAACCGAACTGTTTCATTAAAAGAAAAGGTATTCATTAGATGTACAGCTTTGATCAATAAGAGCTAAAGAGCTAGAATTCCCTTTCCATCTTAATTTTAACCATTTTGTAATACCTGAAGAAATAAAATGAGCTAGTTGCACATATAAAAATGAACCTTTAAAAGTTTACTTGAATTTGACAAAAATTATGTTATGTCTTATATAACAATCAACTTATGATTCATAAAGTAATAAATCTAATGTGGAGTAGATGTGGCAGATCCAGGTGACATAAAGTCTCCATGTTTTTGGATCTACCTGTACATTTAGAACAGGTGTCTTCACTAACAGGCTTGTTTACCTGGCAGATTAAATGTGCTCACTAAATTCAGCTGATTTGATGACTGGTTGGAACAGCTGCTGGGAAGGAATTTTACTTTCTGGACCATGAATTGCCCCCCCTAATGTTGAGGAACATAATTTAAAGTATAATCTAAAGACAGCGCTTCACAACAGTACTGAATGTCTTTACTGCGTTGCTGCCACCTGGTGGACACAAAGGTCATTGCATACACTCTATAATCCTATTGGCTGAGGAACAATGACGTACAGATGTATAAGGAAATGAAACAAACGATTTGGTTTCAGTTAGTTAGTTATGTGTAATATCTTTACGGTTTGTTTTAACAGGTAAGCTTTGTTTAATTTTCCTATTCATTTAATTTTTATATTACAAAGACACTTATAATACGTATTTACCGGCAGGCTCTGTGAGCCGTTTATTGTAACTCAGCAGCGTGTAGTTACATTTAGTTGCGAATGGTTTCTCTTTACAGATATGGGTGACTCTCCTCTAAACCCTCTGGTTTTGATCGGTGTTGGGTCCAGCTTTGCCTTTTCTGGACTGTTTTATTATTTGTACCAAGAAAAGAAGATAGAGTTAAAGAAACTGAAGGCAAGTGTTGCAGTAAACCTTAGCTGTAGTTATATTTTTCTGAGGGTTTTATCATTCCTTCTTCTCTACAGGAAATACCTGTTTTCAAACCAGATCAGCATTTGCTTAAAGTATTGAAAGCATCCCCACACAAGCGACTCCACTATGTTGCAGTGGAAGGTAAAAACGTGTTTTGAGATTTTAAAGGACTATTTAAAAGTGAATCCTAAAGATAATTTGAATACTTGTTATTTCTGTCATGTGTTTTAAAGGTATGGTCCAGCCAGATGGGGAGCCTCTGCCCAGCAAGTTTGTCCCTCAACGCTTTGGTGTCATTCAGAAGATTATTGTGGCAGAGCGCTGGAAATACTGGAACTCCATGACCAGATCATGGTACGCCAAAGTCAAAAATACACATACACAATTGTATAATTTACCTCTCTAATACAGTTCTAATTTTAGGAAGTCTAAGACAATCAAAAGGAATGAAACCAACAACACGGTCCCTTTTGGTTTGGTCAGCCCTGGATCCTACATCTCTGACATTTATGTGAAAGTGCAGGACCCCCTGAAGGCTTCGGGATGCTTCTTAGACAATGTTCATGTCAAAGTGAGACGTGCTGAAGAGGGTATAGTGGATGTCGTGGTTCAGGGTCTGAGTGGTGAGAAACCATTGGCAATGGAGGAAAGTGAGGAGCTTCTGCATGTTGGCAGCACACTGACAGGCTTTGGTGAAGTGGTGCTGGAGGGAGGCAAAGTGATGAGGCTGCAGGCCCCAATGGACAGCCGCAAGTACATCCTGGTGCCCTCTGATTACAGAAGCTTCATAGACAGACACGAGGCTTCAGCCAGCATGTGGAAGATGCTGACTGCTGTGACTGGGATCACAGGAGCCTCTCTTCTAGCCGCTGTCTTATACAGTTCTTTTGGAAAGCAAAACAATAAGTCAAAGTAGATTTAAAAGCTGTCTTTTGGGCGTTTGCATATTGCTTCAAATTAATTGTGCAACTTTCACTTAATGTTCTGTAACACAGTGAATTAAAGTTTTGCCTCTATTGGCCAGGAGACTGAAAATTGGAATCATGAAAAACTAAATTAAAAAGTTTCAATTCAGAAGAAAAATCTGAAAATGAAATCATTTTAACCAGAACCAGTTAAAACTGGAGAGAAAATTTAAGAGAAACCAAATTATTTGGATGTTTTTACTTGTCCGAGGTGCCTTCTGTGAACATTTGCTGTATTTTGTCCCTTTGGACAACTGTATTTGATTGACAGTATTTGACAGTCTGCCTGGAGATAAAGAAGTGAAACTTTCTGAAGCTAATGCAGAAAGTTACAAATGGTTGTTTCACATCATCAAAAAATTCCACCAAAAAAACAAAGTAAAAGTATATTTTATTTATATAGTACCTTTCACAGATTAAATCACAAAGTGCTTTACAGAGTGAAATAAAATCAAATATAAAAAATTTAAATCAAATCAAAGCACTAATTAAACAATAAAACTACAAACGTCAACTAAAATCTTGTCTAAATAAAAGTGTCTTCAGCTGCTTTTTAAAAGAGTCAACAGTCGGCCTGTCTGAAAGATGGAGGCAGGGCGTACTGGGAGTACAGGTCTCCTCACATCTTTTATCTGGTCTTAGGGACCTTCAGGAGGTTCTGGCCCGAGGACAGGAGGGAGCGGCCAGACGCATAAGCAATTAATATTTCTGAGATATATTCAGGGGCCTGTCCATTAAAAGCTCTAAAAGTCAACACTGAATTAAAAGGTTTTTAAAATGCAGCACACACAAGAATCAAGTGTTGCTTTTGCTACTTTATCACAGAATCAAGTTGGATTTTTAACATTTAGATAAAATGTTTTAGCTTTTTTTCCTTTCTAAAATATTTTTCATTGATTCTGATCAGAAATGACTCAGACCCCGATGCATTGATAATGTTCTTTGTTGCTTTTGTTCTTTTAAAAGTGTGCTCATAATCAGTGTTCAGTATGATCACTACTGGATTATTTTTCAAGTTGGTGGTTGCACTCTTGTAACTTTATACTAAATAAAGCAAGTTTTTTTCATGACACTTTTCTACATAATTTATGTAAAAGGAAAAATGAGCCACAAGCACACGACTGAATCCAGGAAGCCTGAGACCTGCCCTTTATTGTGACACACATTCAGAGCAAAGCCGTATCATGACATGCTATAAATGGGTGGCTTCAGCTGTGCATAGCAGATCCTGATGGTTTGAGCAGGCACAAAGCTCCTGTAGAGGGGAAAAAATAACCCAAATCACTTCTGTCACACGAGTTTGAAATGTTTCGTCATCCATCCTCGTGCAGTCAACATTCTTCATCCTCCTCTGAAGACTCTTCAGCTTCTTCTAACCACTGCATGAACTTCTGAAGCTGTTGCAGGTGAAAACAGAAAACAAGGCTTTTAAAGATTCAGCATTTACAAGAAAGCTTTTCTGATCTAGGAGGAGGTGAAAGGTGTGGTCAAGTTAAATAACGTCAGTTAAAGAGTTAAATAATGTCAGTTAAAGGGAGAGTAAAGCTTACAGATGATCAAAGTTCGGGGACAAAGAGATGGGGAACCAAAACACAGTGGAATGCTAAATTTGCATTTTCCAAAAGGGATAAAGTTTGCATCAAGTAATTTTACTGTGTGTGAAAAAATCATGTACAGATCACTGACTAACTGAAGAGTTTTTTTGGTTTCAGAAGGTGAAATACACTGGAAAAAAATGATATATCTCACATGTGTTCACACAGACATGCACACTGGCATTTCCAACGCAACACAAGAAAGTTGAGAAACTTGTCACATGGCATTACAACCAGTCAGTGAGGGTTTCATTGACTGATCACCCTGGATATTTCTGGATCAGACTTCAAATGAGAGTCACCATTTCATTGTTTCTTCAAAAAGTATTAAAGAGTTGTCATTTTTTCTCCTGTAAGATCGAGTCAACAGCAAGATTTCTGTCAATTCAAGCAAAATCTCCCAACTCTTCCAGTCACGTACTGCAGTGAAAGTGCCAAAATGTCCCTCCAGTATCACAATCAATCACTCTAAAAATCTGGTCACAGGTTACCAAGTCTCTTTGGTGAATGTAAAGTGTCAAGACTGGCTTGTGTTTTCAGATCAACAGAAAAGCTTCTACAGATTAAATGTCTTTGATCTGACTGATCCATCAGTTTTGTTGCATGTCAGAGCATCATGGCTGCTGATAAGTCAGAGTACATGTGCTGACCTGTCCACCACCAAAAGCACCTGTAATGGGCAAGTGAGCGGACGGTCCTCATAAGACAAGTGTCAACAAATCATCCTGTGTCCTGAGCGATGCCGCTCACACAGCACCTACCCCCTTGTTCTTGCGGAGCTCTTTGCTTTTGTCTGTGACGCCTCCCTGAGCGAACCAGCGTAGGATCATCTCCTCCTCCAGTATCTCCAGTTGGTACATGTTCATCAGGACCTGGGTTGCAGACACCACAACACATTCCCCCATTTAGACCAGGTGACCACACAGCAACCTCTGCAAAGTTACAGTAAAACTCACTGGTTGCTTTTACAACCCACGAGGTAAAAGATTGATCCAGACCTTGAACATGGCAGCCCAGTGGCTCTCCTGCTCCAGGAAGTGTTCCTCAAAGGCAGCCAGGCAGTCTAGATGGTCCTGTGCTCTCTTCACATAGTTCTTAAACACTGGTGCCCATTTCTTTAACAACTGGAAGCAGAGCAAAAAAGGATTACAAAACTTTTTGTGATGCCTAAAACAAGGTAAACCACAGACATAAAAGATTGGCTGTGTAATCACCGGCAGAAGCAGATCGACATATTGTGAAGCGCTGAGATGCGGTCCCTGCTGCTGGAAAGGGTACTCCAGCACCACTCTGGTTAAAATCTGCATCACCTCCTTCAGACTGATGTTATAGGCATATCTGCAGAGGGACATGTCAAACTAAACTAGAACAATAGCAAAAAGGAGCTGCACAGTGGTGAGGAAGTTCACAGGAATAGCTTACTTCAAAGAATTGATTTCAAGTACAAGATTGTCACAGCTTATATTCTCCTCCAAACCCCTCTGCAGAGTCCCGAGCACCTCCATCTGGAAGACTAACCAACAGCATCAGGAAGTTAGTTCAGGGCCGAGAGATTTAATTAATCCCTTCCTGAAATTAAAGCTAAAACTTGTCTCAGATTTAGCCGTCTATACTTTGTTTGGTCAGCAGGGGGCAGTCACACAGTTTCAGGAGAGTTCTCACCTTTGACATCATCCATCTCAGGGGAGGGAATCACCAGATCATCAGGCCCATCAGGCTCACTGTCCTCACTGTCACTCTCCGGATTGGGGTTCAACACCAAACCTGGTCACCAAGAAGCTAAATTAACAAATAAAAAAACTGCTGGGAACGACAGGAATTACATTTTCCATACTGTGCTCCTACCCCAGAGACACTGTGAAAGCTCGTCATCCTCTGTGTCATCAAGACTGCTGGCCTTCCAGATATAACCTTTTCCTTCTGCTCCAACTTCTGCTGGGTTGAAAACTTAAGCGAAGAAGAAAATACAGTCATTCCCTCAAACACATAAGCAGTTAAATTGCATCAAATCACATCATTACTCACCCTTTTGTTTGCTTTTGTCTTTACTTTGTCCAACTTCTGCATCATCGCTGAGAAACTCATCGACATCTTCCTCCTCCTCCTCCTCCGGATGGTGCATGGATACAACTGTTCCCTCTGGTAGAGAGATATTTGGTCCAATCACCACCTAGAAAACAGTTGACAGAAAAATTAGACACACCAGTAACTTAAGGAAATTAAACACAAGCACATCTTTCATCAAAGCCAAAGCTGAACAAACCAGAAAGCAAAGAGCTACTGGGTCAAAGTCAAATCATTGAACACCACAGCGATTCCACCACAGTAAGAGAGTTAAAGACCTCAGCAGGTGCACATGGCTCAGATAAGGTGCACTGAAGCAGTGACTTTCTAAAATCTCCACTGACTGCTCGGCAATGACATACTTTCACAAAAACACCTGCAAGTCACTGCATCAGGCCAAAATAAACAAACAAAAGAAAAACCCCTCCTGATAGCCAGCTGCAGCTTTGATTAGTAAACAGCCTTTTTAATGACATTTTCACAAGAAGGCAAGCAGTCCATTCAAGTTCTTTTTATAAGTTTGGTGCCAAGAATCACCCAATTCTTTCCTGCAGAAGAGCAAACACTGAAATGTTCATTTCAACAAATAATGTTTCGCCATGGTGGATTTGATGGTACAGATTATTAGAAAACACTGACACAATGTTGATTCCTTGAAATAAATAAAAGTAATATTTGGAGACAACATAAGGCTGCAGGAAACACCTACACAGGAACTTTTAAAAGTTGATAAATATAGACAAACTACAGACAAAAATGTAATCAGTTAATGATTTTTAAAATGATTTTGTATGTGCAGCTTACATTATAAGCCAGGACACACTGTTTATTCAGAGTCACAGCCTCTTTGACCTCAGCTTTGTCACAGACCACAGACTGTCTGATCACCACATTACTGGCAATGTGAACATCATTCCAGATGTATGCACAGTCCAGGATAACATTATCACCTGTAACACAAAGAAACAAATATTACACTAATATAACATACCAATATAAAGTTTTCTATGCTCAGAAAATGTGTTTAGCTTGTAGTTAGCATTAGAGTGAACCAGTGAGCTCACCTATAGTGCAGTTGTTACCAATTATACTGTTAGAAATTTGACAGTTGGCACCGATGCTTGTATCGCAGCCTATGAGAACATTCTCCTCCATCTGGCTGACTTGGCCCAGGCTAACTCCAGAACCTCGGTACACGTTGTGGCGCGAATATGTACAGATGCGCCCCTCCTGGTCTGTGAAGTTGGACTCAGGCGTTAGGGGGTAAATCCACCGCCTCACAAAATCCGACGAAACAGAATCGTACATGAGCAAGTTGGATACACGTACACCGTAGCCATCCTTGGTGACATGCATGTGTATCTGGTTGCCAAGAATCTAAACAGACACAATTAATTTTTACATTTTTACTAAATGTAATCTGTAGCATTATATAATGCAAAGCTTTATAAGAGACTATAATACCTCTTCATTGACTAAAATCCCTCGAACAAAGTCATCTCTTGTTTGGTAGTCAAAATTGTCAGTAAAGAGTTCAGCAACCTATAAAATGATAGAGAAAACGCATTACTACCTCCTAAAACAACATGTTCAATATATTCTCTGTTGGTACTGAAGCTGACCTGAGGGGAGCAGATACTGATGTGGCAGTCCAGGACGTCGTATCTGATTTCAAACTCATCACTTCCACTGTGGAAAATGTTCTGTACAAGACACCATGAAGGTCAGCTACCACTCAGTCAATGGTCACAGATTACTCCTAAAAACATTGCTTACCATGGGAAACTGTAGCCTCTTCAGCCCTTGTGTCTTCTGGTAGTGTAAAATTTGTTGGCTCTTTCCATCCATAGCTACAATGACATCATCTTCTTCACAGCGGGACCTGTGACCTGGCGAGGACTCTTTAAAAAGCATGGTCATTACCGAGATATTCTTCTCCATCTTTCGCCGATGCCTGAGGTGCACAAAATAAAGCTCAATTAAATAAATTTACACTCAACTCTTCTAGCTGCACAGATGGGTTTGCTACAAATACAAGGAGGTGAGAAGATCTTGTACCTATGCTCTTGCAGGGCCTGACTGACATCAATGTTGGAAACAACATCTCCGTAAACCAACACAAAGTCAGACCGCACCAGGGACTTTGCATCAACATCCCTGAGAACATCTCCAAGAGAGCGGTATAGGTCTGAGGTGATGATGTGGACCGTGTTTGGAGAGGTGGGTCGACACCACTTTGATTTCCTGCCAGAGGCAATGTCAATATACTCTTGAACAGACTCACTTATATAAATCCCTACACAATAATAATAACACTTACAACAAGTGGGTCTTGATCTTACTGGCCATCCAGCAGCAGAAAACAAATGTTTCTTGTACGCCAGCAGAAGTCAGGAACTCCAAAGTGTAGTCGATCATGGCAGCATTACCGAGCGGTAGCAAAGCCTGGTATTAATGAGTGACAGATGATGTTAGCAAAGACATTTAGATGATTCAACGGTCTCGCATCTATCTTATCAACGCTGATTGAACTAACCCAATACAATAAAAGAAAGCTTGATTTGTCTTTAATATACACGTGTTAACAAGTTTCCATGTGTGTCATGGTAGATGAGTCACTGTTTGCAGCATGGGGATCACTTAGCTGCTTTAGCATTCCAGCTAGCTTAGCTTGCTGCTTACCCTCGGTTGGTCCTTGGTCACCGGGAAAAACCTGCGGTTGAAACTGTCAGCGACTAAAACTGCTTGAAGCAGCTGCTCCTCTTCCTCCTGTTCCCCTGCACCTTTTCTACCTGGAAGGCCAGAGCCTGAACGACTCTGTTTTCCTATTTTAGCAGCCATGTTTGATACCCGGATCTGTTGTCGTTCCTTCTTCTTCTTTTGGCTTTAAGGCGGGTGGCACTCAGCGATTTAGGTGCATTTCCGCCCCCTACTGGGTTGGAGTGTGGACCAGAGTTTCCAAATACCCCTCAATCATTTAAGATTGGGACAGGAACTTAAATGATTGACTTGCTCATACTGAACTGACCATTGACTTGACCATATATCTTAACAGGTGCCACAACTTGCCTTTTCCTTGTAAATACCAATACTTTTGTCTTCTCTACAGAAAACCTTAAACCCCCCACAAATAGGACCATCTCTCAACTACATTCACTGCTTCTTGTATTTTAGGTGCAATGTGAGGAACATTCCCACTCCTTTTTCATAATGCTCCATTGTGAGTTAACATCGAGCATCCAATACTACAGTCAAACTGTGCAAAAACATCATTGATCATAATAGTTCAAGATGGGACTGAACACGATCCCATGGGGGGTACCATTTTCAACGTTATACTGTCCACACACTCACCACTCATTTTTCTTCCCAAAGATAAATGTAAACATATGGGAAGGAGTGCTTGTGCTACAGTGATCATTATGGATTTCATACAGTTGTGTGAAAATGAATTCTAACATGCTTGTGCAACATTGAATTGTCATATTTTTTATTAAAAACAGAATTTTCTAGAATATTTTTGGCTTTAGTCTGCACCTCTTATGGTAACTTACTGATCAAATGAGAGGGGAGGTACATCAGCTTGTCCATCATAGACAATCCAAGTCATCCACTGCACAGCGCCACCTCCAGGCAGAGGAGCAGCTTCAGTGACAGACTGCTGTCACTGTCCTGCTCCACGGACCGACTGAGGAGATCGTTCCTCCCCCATGCCATACGGCTCTACAACACCACTTGGGGGGAGCGATAACTCAACAAGCTCCAGACTCACCACACACTCACACCACGCACCCTGGACACACGCATTTTATCACACACACACACACACATCTATATATGGTCTAAAGTGTGTACAAACTGACTGTTGCACAACTGTATCTCACACACTGCCATTCTGCACAGCTGCACCTTTGTAGAAGGGTTAGATTATTCATATTTTTAATTTTTTACGGCCATTGTTATTTCAATTGTACTTTTACCTTCTATTTTATTTTATTTTATTATAGTTTCTTTTTGCAAAAAAAAGTGAATTTCTCTTGGAGATTAATAAAGTATCTATCTATCTATTTTCTAAATAACTAATAAACCAGTTTAACACAATACTTTTAATTAAATATGTCTATAAGTTAGTGATCAATATATGACCCAGTGGTTAACAATGAATGAAGATGAAGAGACACTTCTGCTGTGAGAGAACTAGACAATACTGGTGGGCCCACAAAGGTGTGATACATACTGTAATAATTCTTCTGTCTTACGAGCACCTTGTACAGGGACCAAGAATCAGAGAAGGGAATGGTATTAGAAAAATAA
>JBAMHV010000008.1:5432141-5448232 GCA_037177535.1 Pseudomugil gertrudae
CCTGAGCGTACAGCAGGGGAAGGAATAGACACTGTGTGGGTGTATGATGCTAAAACATTTCAATCAGATTTGCACTGATAAAAAAATCTGCATTTGCGAAACAGGACTCAACAGATTCCTACAAATAATATTCGGTGGCTCATGTGCCGTTGAAATGACCCTTTTCTGTGGCTTTTATTTATTATGAAAAATTTGAGGGGAAAAAGTGCAAATAGTGATCATTTAATTTACAATTGGTGCTATCCAATAATGATTGTATAATTGTGACTGGTAGATTCCGCTATGCTGTAAACAACACTGTATGAATAGTAGAACCTATATGAGACAGGAAGCTCGTGCTCTAAACGTAGTTCTAACTGTACTTTGTATGTTAAAACTCCTGCTCTGTGCCATTTAAACTAGTCACTGTGTGATTAAAAGAGCTTGTGAATATAGGCGGAAATGAATTTCCTCCTCAGGGTGGCCAGTGTCTCCCTTAGAAATAGGATGAAAAGCTAAATTAAAGTATTATTGGATGGTATTTTCTTCATTTTACATTAAGTTTATATGAAAAAGTTAATTGATATTGTACGATAGAATAATTTACACTTAAAGAAAAGTATTTAGTCTGAAATAATAGCTTTATCTTCAACATAATGAAATTTACCATAGCTCATCCATAAGTGCAAGTTCAGAAAAATAATGAACAGCTTCTTTTTTTTAATTGGATATTTATTATTTTATTAGATGAAAAGAAAAACGAACAGAGAACATATGAACCCACGTGTTAAATTCTATCAGAGACGTTAACATCAGGCTTCTGACACCAAAAGTTTAGACAAAAACCTTCATTCACAGTTCTGAAAAAGCTCAACATATTTTCATGATGTTCTCAGGCATCTCAACCAGTACAGAGCCAGAAAACTGCTAGTGGTTTTCAGTAATCTTCCTGGCGTGTTCCAGCACTGAGTTGTATCGGAGAGTTCTGGTGATCCACGATGATGGGATTCCCTCGAGCCCAATCTAGATTTAAAACAGAAAATATAAATGAAAAGAAAAACAAAGTATTGACTGTTTATTGAAAATAAAGTAACAAACATTCAGACCTGGGCCCCGAGACAAGCTCCAATGAAGGATCCTCTACTGCAGGTGCATCCCCCACAGCTCATGGTGTCTCTGATCGCGGTCTCGTACTGCTTGGCTGTCAGGACTCCATGCAATGCTGCCTGGAATGCACCCGGCAAACCTGAAACATCAACAACTGTCTTGTTTTAAATTGTTACTGACAGCTCTCCAAGTTAGCGACAGTACTCTATTATTTGTAATATATATCCATCTATTTTTCAAGTTCAAGGGAGGAAAGTGAGTAAAGATACCTCATGTGTTTGGAAAAACAGTGGGAATGAGCTCCTGCGAAGTCTTCAACAAATATTCTTTCACCTGATGAATGTGTCCTGGAATCAGGCAGAAAATATGTAAATAAGAATAGAACAAATAATGATTAAATATTACAGACATTTCTAAATCTTTATCTTTACGCTGTGGAAAGCATTACAATGTCATGATGCCTTTGGCCTTAGTCATGTGACTAAGTCCCATGACTGACTGAAGGGAGGCAACAATGCATCAGATCACACATACCGATGACTGCTTTGTCCAGATCCTGAGGCTGCTTTCTGTTTGGATCGTTGAGCTGATTTAGCACCACATCCAAAGCTTTAGGATCTGGACCATTTAGAATGAAATGCTCCAAAAACCTGGAAAAATAAGTCAATGTGACATTTCATATAATGCATATAGGTTTGTGCCACAACCTGTGTTTGGTTTCTTTTGCCTTTTGCATTGTTTTCATGCAACTCTGGAACACTGCAAATGTTATGTCATTCTGTAGGCTCACAGATGTTGCAATCATTAGTGACATTCATTTAAAAAAAAGTAAAAAGCTGCAAATGTTACATTTTAAATTCAGTCTTAAATCTAATGCTAAGGGGATATATCATGCCAAATCCACTTTTTTAGCCTTTAAATACATGTTTTTGTGCACTTCTAAGTGTTTAGGAATGCAGAAAATGTTCATTTATTCCCTGCTGATGCTGCACATATATCTTTATATTCTTTGTGGTCATATTTTTCCGTCTGTTTAATTTTCTCTATTATGTTTATTTACCTATTACATCACAGTATTTGCTATGCGTCTGCCAAATAAGGTTGTGGATTTATGGGAAACCAATTTGGTGAATCGGATACATTTTCCATTGTTGACATTTATAGTAAACTTACCAATAAAACGTTTCTCTGCCAGGAGATTAGCGTATCGCTGCTATCAGGCTACAAACATGGTGGAACAGGGTTGAGTTGTGACCTTAAGGGGGGCGGGGCATGACATGCCTCAATCACTTTTAAAGAGACCACACGAGTCGCTCTGAAGAGGGGTTAAAGGTGTGTGTGGAGCGAGAATAAGCAGGAATTCAGACCAAAGCATTGAGGTTGTACTTTATACAGACAATAAATGAATGAGGGAAGGATTTAAAAGCATGATAACTTTAACCCTTAACACCATGTGCATGTGTATTACGGTATAAGCACCGTAACATCTTGCTACTTCATGCAATTTTCATCATTCAGACTGTCCGTTTTAATTAATATATCTATTATTATCCCGTTAAAAGGCTTAACTATTTCTTTACATCATTACTTTAACCCTCTTGTGAACACCAACCAAATTTTTTTATCTGCACAAATCCTTCAGGAATTATGATACTGACGCTCCTGTTTCAAATGTGTTACAAATGTGTGACGACCCTCTGAATCTCGCCTGTGATTGGACAGTCATTGCATCGGGGTCCTGTGTTCTACCGCAATGACAACTAAATGGGTGAAGAGGAGAAATTTTCATCTTTCTGGTAGTTTTTGAACTGTTAAAATACGTTATACAGACGTTATGATCATATGAAGAGCCCATGTCACATCCTGTCTGCGCAGACTGGTCTGGCTTAACAGGGTTAAACTGAGTCTGTGCTAATTAAGTTGCAGTGGCAAATATTATTGACAACCAGGTATCATTTACTGGTGTGCTTTCAAGACACATATTAGTTTTTAAATATAAATATTAAATATTTTTCATGTCCAAAGAAAAAGTCACCAGTTTCTCCTCAACAACAAAGAAAGTGAAAATACTGAGATTAGTAATTTACTGACCTTGCTGCCGCCATAGTTACTGCTACACATTCATCATTGTTCTGGGTGACGCGGACAGCCTGTTCAACCTTTTCCAGCATATCAGGCTGCCCAGCATAAAAAGCCACTATGGGAGCCAGCTTGGTTACTCCATCAATCTGACAGTCAGTCTCACAGCCTGCAATAAACATGACACATTGGTTATGAGTTGAATTTAGCTACAACATCAAAGCATGACTAAATATCTACGATTTACCTGTCTCCTCCTTGCCTGCATCTACATTCTTCAGGAAGCTCTTCAAACTTGCATGTCTCCATGGTCCCTCAATTGGAAGCTGAGGTCTTGGGCCTGATATAGTCAAAAGAACCATCTGACCAAGTGATGCAAACCCTTTTCCTGGCTTAATCCATCAAGTTTATACAGAGTTACGGTATTTTATATGGTTAAGCTTAGGGAGAAAGGAGGATTGTTTCTCAGAAAGAAAAGAAAATCATCCAGACTTCTCTTACCTCCTCTCTCCCTGTAAGGATCATTGATGGGCGTGTCGTACTCTGATCCTGGTCCAAAGAATTTTAATGTGCGCTGCTTCAGATCCTCGACATTTAGACCTGGAAAACAAGATCATAATGACCGCGTGAAATCAACAGAAACCAAAAGTATGCAACTCAAGCTTAAAAAAATCTTTATTATTCCCAGCAGAGATCAGCCTGAACTGGTTCTACAGAGTCACATTTAAAGCATTTGTGAATTTCACAACACTACTTACCTCCACATTCAGACAAGGACTCCAGCAGGACATACGCCTGGTCTCCGTAGCAGCTCTGCTGGCCCGTCTGCCTCTTGTAGAAAGGGTTGGCAGACTCAGAGCGGAACTCAGGGTTCGGATCCTGAGCCAAAATCCCCTTCAGCTTCTGGAGGTCATACACCCAGTGAAGGGGCTGTGCTACAATTCATCAATCATATAGATCATTTTATTAGGATCAGAATTTATACTACCAGGACCTGAGCTAAAACAACTACTCTGCTGTTACAACAATCAAACAAGTAATTTAAGAAACACCTCTGATAATTAAACTCTTATAACTTTAGGACCATTACAAAAAAAAACAGAGTAAGGAAACAATACTATTATCATATTTTGTAAGATAATGTTAATGTTGAAAATGTATAATAAACTGGATCATTACCTGCAGCATCTGCAACTGCTGATCCAACAATGGCTCCTATCGCTCTGTTTGCCACAGCTGAAGCCATCTGTCACCACAGAAAAAGAAATACTGATATTTAGAAAACGCGTAGATTATTTTAACTATGGGGAACACAGATCCCTTTTTCAAACATCTAAAATACTGTCAACAAGATAGATTCATTACTCTCTAATATTCTGGTAATACCAAATGACACAGAATTACATACATACTTATATAAAAACAAAAATATCCAGCTGCAGCTACAAATGCTGGGTTTCCTCTAGACAACAACAAACGGAGACGTCATTAATCTGCGCATGCGCTGTTTGCTTCACTAAAACAGTTGCCTTTTGACTGATTTTTATAGACCCAACGTCGTCCTAAATCATTTGACCATTTTAGCTTAGTTACAGGCTAATTACTGGTTTAAATAGCTCCTGACAAAACGGCTTAAAACATTAAGTACATTTAACTGCTTTTTCTCGCTATAGTTTTAGCTCCACAACGACTGAAACAACCTGATAGTTACAATTCATGCATAATGGCATTTAAAAGTCTGACCTGAAACTTCTTCCAGCGTAATACAGGACGTGCTGCACGTTATTTAAATTCCTGGAGATAAACAGCTTTGACTTTACTAATCGATTACACTCGAACTTCTTCTGTAACATATTATGAAAGTGTCACCGCCCACTGGAGATAACATGACCCCGCCCATCCACCCTCTGAACTGACTGTTAGTTTTAAGAAAAAACAAACATTTTAAGCTTTTTACGTCTGAAGCTGTAGCATTTAAAGATATGCTTGCTCTAAATAAATTTTTTACTTAACAATGGACATACATAAATATGCAACAGACAAAATAAGTAATCAATTTTGCATTTCTTCCTTATTACCACCTTGGTTATCTTGCATATACTTTTGTTCCCTTGCATTAACGTGTTCCTTTGTGTATCGCTGGTCTAATTTTAGTTTAAAAATGATGATGATGAGGATGATTTTATCCCTTTTGTTGGCCTTGTTAGTCATTAGGCTACATCAAAGGTCTTGATTGAGTAGGTTTGATTTTCTGTTTTAATGATCACTCATTATACAATCTTATGTTGTTATATTGCTTAAATGTTTTTCCACTTTAGATGCTGTTTGTGGTGTATTTAGAGATTCAGAGCGACAGTCAGGAGGGTTTAAGTGTTCCGCTGGTCAGAGTGCGACACCTAGTGGTTTGGAGAGTTAACTGCAATAGGCTTAAGGAAACTACAGAACATCGGGAAGCTTTTAAATAAAGTATTTCCAATTTAGGTCCTTGTATCCATTTTGCCTTACATGTTTTCCTTGTTTGCATACTCTAACACACCTTACTCAAATGATTCAGGACAGTAGGGTCTGACTACAAATGAACAAAGCATTATCTGGAAGTAGTCTGTATAAAGATTCTCGCAGCTGTATCTACAAATATATTAATTTCATATGTATTAAAATAGAGACAATATGCATTAATGAACGCTAATGTGTAAATCTGTGAAAATTATTCACATCTGTTTTCCCTTTTTTAGTACAAAATACATATTTTAATATAATAACCTTCCCATAATGTTTCTATTTGTCAATTGAATAGAACATTTGTACTAACAAATCAGAAGTTTGTTTATAAACTGATATGCTAATAATAAAGGGATATATGCACAAATCTGTCACATTTACATGTTTGAGTTAGCATATTTATTTAATTTGTATTATATAAGAATTGACATGTATGTAACATTTGTAGTTCAATGTTGCTTTATTTACAAACAAATCAACAGTTTAGGATACAAGGAGAATATTGTTTGCACTTTGCCCACCTCCATGATAGCTCGTTGGCAGAAAAGTTTAATATTATATGGTTTGAACCTGTAGAAAACATTAGTAAAGCTTAGTAGTTAATTATTTACTTCTAAACATTTTACAAAGTCTGTTCAACTTTAGTTAGCGTACCGTGTGTCCTTAATGCACTCAGTTTATTCTCTTCATCCACATGCATTTGAGCTAACTTCCTTTTTTTAGACCTATCAATGAAGTGAAATAGGAACTGAAAATAGTTATGCAAGCTGTCACCGCATGAGGTGTAAACGGGACACAGTTGAAGCGCTCCCATTTCATTTCATTTCGAGGCTTGTTTCATTTCATTACATGTTTACAGTTACACAGTGAACCACAATCCAGCTTGATTTTCTGTAGTTATGGATACCACATATGTTATACATATTTAACCCACTGCATCACAACACACACACACACATGAACACACGCACTTAGGGTGCATCTTTTAATCCTGTAAGTCCTGCAGCTTGAAAATTGTAGGCTCACATGACTTGTTACAAAACAGAGAGGTATGTTGCAAATGCCATGTAGCATGTTATTTATATTTAGCTCGCATCTTCCCTTTCAATTTGTAAAATAATATGACATGCAATCAGTTGAAATATACTCCCACACATTGCACAGATGCATGCATCTAACAGACATTATAAAAGAAAGCCACTAGCGCCCTCATGTAAAACCACGTTTTACTTTCTTCTTCAGTCAGGGCTAAGTGACACCTGTGCATGTTGCCTCAGCAGGTGCACCACCCTTTCCTCTTCTGTCTGCCCATGTCCTGAAGTGAACCAACTCCACATTCTAGCGCTGCAATGATGCCAGCAGAAGCAAATTAGACACCAGCAGTCGCCCCTCCTGATATGTACTTCTGTGTCCCACATCCATTATTTTTAGCTGGGATGCAAGCCTCCATCTTCACTTAATATGGGAAAAGAGTGCCTCATATTCGCTCCCACCTCTCAATCTACCATATGATTATTCTCCTTCATTTGTGAAAAAGTAGACAGGCTCGCATGCTCATATATATGCAAATATATGCAGACCTTCTCCCACTACCTCCACCCCTGTCTCTCCATGTCCTGTGCCTGGTCAGAGAAGGACCAGAGTCTCGGTTGGTCTTTGTCGTCACACTCCACCCCACGTTTGCAGATCTGCAACATATGCTGAAGTGCACGCAAATACTTACACACAAAGCTGTCACTGCAGCAACCACTTTGGCCCTGCCTCATCTTTCCCATGCTCGATTACGCACCACAAAGGCACACACACTCATCACACCTATGTCAAACTTAGCCCAGCCCCTCTTGCACCCTGTGGCCCACTGACACTTTCCCATGTGGGGTTTTTTTAATAAGGTGGACCCAAGAGTTGGTCTTGCTCTCTTCTGGGTGACGCGGATTGGAAGGGGTTCTGCATACTTTCACCAAACTATCTTTTCAACCCCACTTAGTTAACTGTACGAAACTGTAAATAAATCTAAATAGTCTCAGAGTGGAGCCATGAAGTGGACCTGGGTGCTTGTGGCCGTCCTGCTGTCCTTTGGAGGTTCACTGGGAAGGGAGACCTTGGACTTCCTTGAATATGATGGGAAGGACCGTGTCCATGACCTCAACGCCAAGAACTATAAGTCTGTGATGAAAAAGTATGACGTTATGGTGGTGTACTACCATGACCATCCAGGATCCAGCCGCGTCGCCCAGAGACAGTTTGAGACTGAGGAGTTGGCCCTTGAGGTGGGTTGAAATGGGGAATATAATGTTGATTAAAAAAAGAGGAGGATTGTAATATACAGTACTGGTCTGGAGTTTGGACACACCTTTTCATTAAATCCAGAGCAGAAATTTGACTGGTACTGTGTGTAATGCTGGGTTCTGTATGCAGACACTTACATAGACTTGAAAGTGCTTTTAAGAATTTGGTAAGAGACTCTAGGAGAGTTTACTTTGGATTTGGGAATGTTGATGGAAAAGCATACATTAATACAATTGAAAGAGTTGCAGATTTTCCCAACATGGGTATTGGATTCAGAACCCAATCCACAAGCTCCCTCCATGTGAATGCATGTGTATCAGTGTGCATTGCAAGATGACACACTTTTTTGCACTTGTATCAGCATGCCAATCACATGTTAGGCCCCCTGTCAACCTCTATACCCAACGGTTTCATCACATTCCTCACAGAGAGACATTACATCATGCTTCAGTGCAAAGTTACGGCGTCAGCTCTCAAAGCAGCAAACAACTTACTGAGGCTGATTCTCAATTTACACATGAATTTACCGTACTGTATATTGAATGTCACATTTCCCAAGAATAGATCAGCTTACTTTTCAGGTGAACCACATAAGCAACAACCTTTTTAAACTGAACAGCATTACTATTACTATTGCAAATACAGTACAGACCTAACAGGCTCTTTAAAGGGTTTTTATGGCCACTATGATGGAGTTTATAGAAAATAAACTGATCGTTACAGATAGAAAAATGAATGAAAAAGGTTGATTTATGGAATACACTGGATCATGTCCAGGGTGTCCAGGGTGAATGATTGCTGGGATAGGCTCCAGCTTCCCTGTGACCCGTCGTTCGATTAAATGGGTTAGAAAAATAACTGAGTGACATGTATCTTATGGCATGTATCTTATGGCATGTCAGGATATTTTAACATGTTAACTGTAAAGTGTAAATGCTGCAGCCTTGTACATGTGCATGACTCCATGATTGTACTTTGAAGTGATATGAAAGGCAGTGTTAACCTCTTATGTGTACATTACTGATGGTAAACTGAGGATCAATCGACAGCTTATAAATACTCACTGACTCATTATTGGCAGGTGTAATCTCATGAATCATTTCATATATGCTGAGCAAATAAATGTATTTTATGTTGGCTAAATATCCTATGAATAGCAAAAGCCCAATTGAGAGCAAATATAATAAAATAAGCAGCAGGTGTCTGATAAGATTGACTGTCCTGAGCATATCATATTATCACAGCAGCCTCTGGTGTTTCTGTGGGGGGTACTGGGGCTTGGTCTTGGGGCTGGAGGCCAGCACTTTAGGGACTGGCTTCAGGAATGCCGGCTCAGCCCTGTGCTGTGATTGACACTTGCAGTACTGTACTTGTCAGCGGATCCCTCAGTGCTGAGCATCACTGCCGCCAGGCCAAAATAGTCCCTGGGCTGGTGTGGCTCTGGGGTGCTATTTTTATTCTGAGGTGCTTTTGTGGTTCCCTAAAGGCTTCTATTTCTCCTTATGAATGTATCAATGTATTATGATTTATATTTAATGACCTTTGTTATTAGTAACAGGCAACAGCAAAAGATGCAACATTTCAGAGGTCAAGGAGAGCTGAATAAGGGGGGGGGGGGGGCACATGACATGAGGACATCTTAAGTAAGTGCTTTCTCTTTTGGCCATTTAAAACTCTTTGGGTTGTTAAAGTGGCCTCTCTTAGTGTCTGCTGACCTTTTGCATTTAGATTTGAGTGTATACACTCTCAAAATAAATGCAGTTATTTACAGTTTCTCACAGTTGCAATCATATAAAATAGATTTGGATAGATGGAATTTAATAGTTTTTCTTCTGTATTGTACAGCTGCAATGCCATTTACGTGTTGCCAGGCAGTGAAACGTGCAGATATGAAGCCATGAAACTCCACTCGGATACTCAGGTTTAATTTTACAAGTAGCTGGAGAGGTTCAGTTACTGTAAAGACGTGTCTCCGTTAACGTTGTTGTGGATAAGTATCATTAGCACTAACATCCAAAATAAACTTGAATGATGAGATAACATAAATACACTGATTACGGTACTTTTATTTATTGAATTCAGTCTCTGTTAAATAAAGATATTTCCTTTACTTGCAAAACTTTGCTATTTATCTCAGCAATCAGACAAGATGCTTCCTAATCAGATAACTTTTAATGAACACAGTGTCATTAAAATACATATTCAAATATGAATCTTTTTCCCCATTAGGTCAGTTTCAACCACAAAGATGTCTGAAAAAGATGTTGGAACGTGTAAATAATAGTCAATACAGAAACAATGTTTTTCTATTCCCATCTATCACATCTAGTTAAAAGTAACCATTTGCAAACCCATCTGCATGAAAGTTTGGTTAGTCTGACTATTTATGCCAGTAAAGGCAGCTGCTCCAGATCCCTGACATCAGTGCATATGTGCTTTTTACCCTTTAAATACTCTGAGACGGCTCTCAAACCAATTCCTTAATGCAGTCTGGCTGCAAGTGTCTTGCTGCTACTGGTGGAACCAACCGTCAGTCATGAGGTTCAAGTTTCATACAGATTTAGAAAGTACGTGTGCAGCTCTCTGAAAAGCAGGCTTTTATGGTAATCAAAGTACAGTGTGACAATTTTGTCATAAGGTGCACATAAAAGAGAATCTGGCATTTGTGAACTGCATGAGATAAATTCTTTAAAAAGCTGCATTAAGCAGAAATAAATGTTGGTGTTTTTTATTTATTCTGATCTGATTAATCAGAATCATGTGATGCTGTTTGCAGCGTGCAGCCCAGGTCCTGGATGAGTTTGATGATGAAGACATTGGAGTTGGTCTCATTGATGCAAAGCACGACAAAGTCGTTGCAAAGAAATTAGGTAAATAATGAAAAAATAGGAATTATTACAGTTGGAAACAGTATAACATTATGTGACTTGGCATTAAACTGTCTTGTTAGAAGTGACCGCAGGTTTTACTGCCTGCTTGTACAGAGTAACATCCTGTGTGTGGATTTTTATCTCCAGGCCTTGATGAGCCCGACAGCATCTTTGTCATCACGGATGATGAAGTCACAGAGTATGACGGCGAGCTTGAAGCAGACACTCTTGTGGAGTTCATCTACGATGTTCGTGAGGATATAGTGTCCCAGTTAATAGCTTGTTTTGTTTTAGAAAAAAGAAAAAGCTTTTCTAATCTGCAAAGACAGCCTCCCCCGGTCTCTCATTCCGGTTCCCTGTTTTTTCTTTCTTCTTCCCTCTGTTTCCTTTACAGCTTCTCGAGGACCCAGTGGAAATTATCGACAACAGCAAAGAACTAAAAGGCTTTGAAAACATTGAAGAGGACATCAAATTGGTGGGCTACTTTAAGAGTCACAAATCAGAACGTAAGAATCTGCACTGTGCTTGCTCAATAACCAGTAACACTCATTGATCTGACATCAGTTTTGTGGCAATTTATTATCAAGCTATTATGCTTTTATTCATAATATATTATTTAAATTATATCATGGTAAATCACAGTAATAAAGAGCGTGATGAGTCTACTTTCTTAGATAGTTAATGTACTAAAACCATTTGATGGGAGACTATAAAATTTTCAGATTTTGCTGAGTTTGCTGATACTGCTGAAGAGTTCCACCCTCACATCAAGTTCTTTGCTACATTCAATCCCAAGGTAAGTGATCATGGTCATTATTATTCTAGATGTTATTTAAATTATTATATGTAAAATAAATTCACATATAAATGAATATATTTAGGTTGCCAAGGCTCTGGAGCTGAAACTCAATGATGTCGACTTTTATGAACCTTTCATTGATAATCCAATTGTTATTCCTGGAAAACCTTATACAGAGAAAGAGCTGGTGAAATTCATTGAAGCTCATGACAGGTAAGTCAAGCTTATGTCAACAAAACTAGGTTTTTATGTGTCAAAATCTTGACCTCCTGAAATAAAGGTAAAATGTAATAAAATCTAATGGATCTGTTTTATCAAGACCAACCCTGAGGAAGCTGCAACCACACAACATGTATGAAATTTGGGTGAGAACTTTGTAACAATTTGCGGCAGCATCCTTAAATTTTTTGACATTGTGACCGTAAGGTCGTCAGTAAAGTCTCATAGAGTTCAGTTTGTTTCTGTTTGTTCTGCAGGATGATGATGTTGGTGGTGAACATATTGTTGCTTTTGCAGAAGAGGGTGATATAGGTAAAAGCCCCCATCTGCTCCCCCATATATATATATATATATATATATATATAAATAAAAGAAATTAATTTATTCATGTGAGGCAAGCTGTTGATGAACATGATTCTCTTTCTCATCAGATGGTTTTGAGTTTCTTGAGACCCTAAAGAAGGTTGCAGAGGATAACACAGACAACCCCAACCTTAGCATTGTTTGGATTGACCCTGATGACTTCCCTCTGGTAAGAATATGAAACCAAGTGATGCACAAGCAACATAAGACCAAGGTCTGCCATGTATTGTCACAATGCTTTCATAATTATAATTATAACTCTCCCTGTAGCTTGTGGCACATTGGGAAAAGACCTTTGGAATTGACCTGTCCCACCCGCAGATTGGTGTCATTGAGGCTGATGATGTGAGTGAAATGTATTTTATTGAGTTTTTCTGTAATTTCACAATAACACTGCAATGCATGTCTGAGTTTATACCAAGTGCATGCATGATTAAAACATCAATATAGGGGTCAATTTCAATCAATTCTCACTGAAACGTTACATTTGCAATTAAAGATGCCCTCTGTCTTGAGGGTCTTACAGGTACGAAGTGACCATATGCACATCTTGTAGCTTACAAAAGCAAATAAGACATTTGTGATCACAACAAACAAACAAATAAACACAGAATCAAAGCCCACAGATTTTCACTTCCTGAAAAATCCAGAAGCAAATTGTTTGTGTGTGTCGGACAGGATGACAGCGTCTGGATGGACATGGATGATGGCGATGACATGCCATCTGTAGATGAGCTGGAGGACTGGATAGAAGATGTTCTCTCTGGTGACATCGATCCTGATGAGGAAGAGGATGACGATGACGATGATGATGACGATGACGACGATGATGACGATGATGATGACGACGAAGATGACGATGATGATGACGATGATGATGACGACGATGACGATGATGATGACGACGATGACGATGATGATGACGATGACGATGATGATGACGATGATGATGACGATGATGACGATGACGACGACGACGATGACGACGACGACGACGACGACGATGATGATGACGATGACGACGATGACGACGACGACGATGACGACGATGACGACGATGATGACGATGACGGCGATGATGACGATGATGACGATGATGACGACGATGATGACGATGATGACGATGATGACGACGATGACGACGATGACGACGACGACGATGATGATTACTAAATCATTAAGTCCTTTTCTCTTCGAATCTGACCAATGCAGTTTTACGAGTTAACACCTGTAACTCTACCTATTCATCCTCTTTTGTAACTACTTCTTATGCTGAACTCGTCTGTCCATGTTGATGTCTCATCTTTTCATCACCTTTCTCTTCATTTCACCAGAACAGTATTCCATTATGTGTGTGCTCTTCTTCCTCACATACTTACTAATCCTCCATGTAACAAAATGAGATGCCGCAGTATCACATATTATACCGTCAATAAAAACACAAAATATCTTTAAAAATCTTGCCATCTATTGCAATATATTTTTTATAGAATTAAAGTTTTTATTTTCCTAAGCACTGGAGGGGTTGCATTGTTTTATGCAGTATGTCTGCGTCAATCTGTGGAGTTTCTTGCTGTTTGAATGTGTTTTATTACATTCTTGACTGCCCCAGTACTGAACTGACTAAGTCAAATCCATGGGTGCTATCAATCTGTTGGTCTTCAATATCACCTTATCTCCAGGCAACTCTGTAAAATCAGTGTAATGCTGTATATCATATGGACATTTTCTACAATGATGAATTATCACGAACAGCCAGATTCTATTTTTGTAACAAGAAGATATTAAGTTACTGTAAAGTCTTAAATAAATGAAAGCTTGGACGGAAACCCATCAACTCTATAGTTTTTACAGGTGTGTGTGGGGGTATGTGTGAATTGTATACAGTATATTTTATGCCTGGTCATCTAAAAAATGAACAATAAAGTGTGTAATATGACTATAAATATATACATCAAACACAAATCTGTCCCCAAAACCCCCAAACAGATTGATAATACCGGTATATGTTAGTATTCTGAAACTGGCTGGTTTTATTTAGTTTACAAACATAAAGAACAAGGCATCCACAATCCCTGACAAATAAATAGAGCAAATTGTTTTAGCCTTGTACTTATTAAGCAGCTTTTTAACCTTATCTAGGCTCTACAAAGCCCTTTACACTGTTCATCCCTGCACTCAAGGTGGATGTTCTTTATACTGCTTTACTTAGCAAAAAAATGTAAGTTTTACTGTCACAGTTAGTAGATGATCTTTCTGGGTTTATAATTTAAATCAATTTAATTACAAAATACTATTTAACAACCTCGTCTTTTTAATGCCATTTTATCATATGAGTTTTCTTACATTTCTAGAGAACCTACATGAAGTCATCCAGTCCAGTTACAATCACTACAGGACTCCCTTTATCTCCTTCCTCTCTCTCTCGCTTGCTCTCTGCTGCCTCCATATTTTCTGCAGGAAACGACCGGCACTCAGAGGAGCATTGATATCTGCAGGCTCCTTTTGTCTTCTGGGGCTGGCATAGCCTCGGATACACTTAATCAATTGTTTCCACCCACACCAATCGTCCACCCACAAACTCATATGTAAGCTGTAGTGAAATTAAAGCCTTTGGTAGATGAGTTCAGACAGCGGATTGGAGCCCTTTGTAATAGCAACAGGAATACATCAGATAATCACCAGACTCATGAAGGTATGCAAACCTGCTGCTGCTGTGCTGAAGATGGAGTATATTCTGCTCAGCAGTACCAGTGAACCTCAGCAGCTGACAGTAGATCATCTCATCAACCAGTTTTGTTTTCAGTTTTAAGTTAGAAAAATAGATATTTCACAGTCTGGCCCTTTAAAGTCAAACTGTATAAGAGACCAAACTGAGGCAACTGACCCTTACCTTTGCAAACCTGAGATATCCAACTGAATGCAACATGCAGTGAACCTGTATAGGTTGTTCTACATCAACACTTCTATGATCATAAGCATGTTTCACTTCTAGCTGAGTGGTCATGTTTGTTTTATATTTTACAACCCCAATGCCAAAAACGCTGGAGTGATCTGTGACATCTAAATAAACAGAATGCAATTTCTAAGTCTCAACAACTCTATTTTTATTCCCAACCGAAGATTAATAACATATCAGATGTTCAAACTAAAACATCATCACCATTTCATTAAAATATGAGCTTGAGGTGGCTGTCAGGTCACTTTGACCCGTTGGGGACACGGTGGAGCTGGACGAGACAAGGTTTAGGTACATGCTGACATTTGCAGCATGTAAGATCCAAGGTGCTGTTGTACAACCAGGATGATAAAAAAACTCCATAGATAAGAAGAGTTGCTGTCCAAAGAACTTTGGACCGATGATGTGGCTGTTAGAAGACATGCAGAGATCTCGTGTTTAGAACATCATCTGATATTGAGAGAACAGACTGATGTGTGTGGTGGATGAATGATTGACAGGAATTCCCAGCAGGAACAGTGGGTCATGCCTGGTACTTAAGGCGAGATCTGAACAGCAGTGGGGAGAATCATTCTCTGGCTGTGCGTGGAGATCTGTACTCTGCTTGTGTTATGGATACCTCAATAAAACCATAAAATGTTATGTCTTGTTGGGCTCTCTGTCTGCGGGATCCTGGGAGGCGATGGGCGAAACCAGCAGGGACCCCATTTTCGGAATAAATCAGGGCGACAGATGAGCTGGAAACTTATGAACGTGAGTCAGATAATTCAACGTGTCACTGTGTAGAGGAACTTTAATGTTTCTTAAAGTCGAGAGCAACAAACACCCTGTTACAAACCCCTAGCTCACCTGTTAAAAGGGGACGGGGTTGTAAACATTAAACCAAACAATAATCTTTTAAGTTGGAAAAAAAAGATATTTATTT
>JBAMHV010000008.1:5448332-5463112 GCA_037177535.1 Pseudomugil gertrudae
TTATTAATTATTTATAATAAAGATTGTTTTTCTAATACCATTCCCTTCTCTGATTCTTGGTCCCTGTACAAGGAGCCTGTAAAACAGTAGAATTATTACAATAACATATTTTATCTTTCTTTCACTTAGATTTTTTTAACTCCTCAGATCATGATGGATCATGAAGGATCTTTATCCAGTCATTATTTGAACAAATTTATCAATGAATGAAAAGAGAGAAATAACTAAATTAAGGTTAAATTTAAACAATGAGAACTGTACATCGGGTAAAGGGCTCCAGTCCCCCAACGTCTTTGTTTCGCCCCTGTCCCTTATGACGTTTTCTGTACTCATTTGAGGCGCTTGCGCCAAAATAGGACACGCCCCTCTTTCTGCAAGCCATGTGGCCTCCGTTGGTAAATAGTGTTACCGTAAATGCTAAACATTGACATCCCTCTCATATCCCATTTTGCGTAATATCAGACTTCCGTGGACCCAGAGCGGCTATGATGTCGGCGGGTGTCGTGAACCTCCAGGCGCAGGTGGAGTCGCTGCTGGGGAGGTTAGTCAAAGATGCTTCGGTGGAGTTGGTCAAACTGTTTGAGAGCAGATACCGAGCCTCGGCTGTGGATGTGGGCCTCGCTCTGGACAACAAGGAAAGCGAAACCGGTAGTTTGTGGATTGAAGACACGAAACGCAGCATTGGTATCCAGGTGGAGGAGGACTATTGTTCGCCGTTGGAGCTTTCCGGTATGTGCTGTTTGAGGTTTGGTTGCTGTTTATGCTTTAATAAATCTGTAAATAGACTGTTCGTGTATGTATCATGTCTGAGAAAAATACAAAGAGGGTTGAAGCTGCAAAATAAAAGCTAGAATCTGGCGCAGTTTCGTGCCATCAGCGCACATATGCACATCGTGCATGCGTTAGTTTTCCCCCAGCACTTGCAGTTATTGGGGTGGTTTAACAGGACTTTTACCTTGTGTTACGGAATGCATCTGCTGCCCTGTCCTAACCCCTCCCCCTCTCCTCAACAGACCCCTCTTTACTCTCAGATTGTAGTTGTTTCCGGGATCCCAGCGCAGTGTTGGCGGAGGGTTGTCTCATTCCATCTGAAATCCTCCTGCCTGAAGATAATGGCCATGCTGACCCGGAGTGGCTTTCTCTGAGGGATCAGGTCAGGGAGATTACTGGGTGTAAATCACCTGTGGCTCCAACAGAAACACACAGCAGTAACACTCTAGAATGGGCTCTTTATAAAGTCTCAATTCTTTAATCATAATTATGTTTTTAAAAGATGTGTGGTCTGAATTGACATGTGTGCAACTGTATTATGTTTCTTTTCTAAGCAGACTGTAGCAAACGTTTTGAATCTGGTGGAGCCAAGTGTCCTTGAGGCAGAGTCTACAGCTGATAATGATTGTAAAACTGAAGTTGTTTTCCATGGTAAGAGCTGAAATCCAAGGCTAAAACAGACGAGCACTGTAAAAAACACTGACAGAAACAAAAAAATAGCAAATGCATTAGTCTTATTAGTGTAAATATTCAGCTAAACAAGTAATTATCACCCCATTTGGTGTTGTTCTAAACTAGATTTTATCATTAGTATTACAAAAAGTTGCATCTTTGCGTTAATGTTAAAGAGATATCTTGTAACATTTGCAGACTAGAAGCGCTAAACCTGTAACTTTCTACAGCACTGCCATTCGTGCTTTGCAATCATGTTGTCAGACCACTTTGACAAGTGAAGTTATTCAGATTCAGGAATAATTTAAAGAATCTTTTTCCATTGAATGATAATAGTCCTGGTTTAGGTATTTACCTCCGAGTGCTTCTGGTTGTGTATGTATATACAGTCAGTACATGCAATGTGTAATTAGCTTCTACCAAATGGCAAAATAAAGACAGACATTAAATGCAAATTTCTGCAGCTCATCACACACACACAGGCTGAAAGATGTGAAAAAGTTTATCACAAGCAATAAGCTAACTTACCAGTCTAATAATACTCAAGCAGTGGGTTTGCATCCACATTGTATTGTGTGTTTTTTTTAAATCAAACTAACGAGCAAATTCTTTGCCAAAGTGGACGCGTGCTTTTCCTCTAAAACCGTCACTTTCCTGCTTTCTTTTTCTTGCACTGTTTTCACTGTCTTACTTTGTTCAGCCATAAAAAAAGTAGTACAAAGCAGAGCCCTGTGTTTATGGAGTAATAGCCGTAAAGCAAAGTGCTTCAGGTCACATGATCCCATCAGAGACTGACCCACACCTGCAAAGTTACAAAATCTGGTTTGTGAAGGAGGCAATGCCCTCGGAGCAAATACACGCATCAAGTACTGATCCCAGAAATAATGTATTATTCCCCTCCCTCTCTCTGATACACACTCGTTAACCTCACACAGTCTGCTTTGGCATCCTGGTTATTTTTATGTATGTTTGTCATACGCTCAGATTAATGCGACACCCACCAAACAAATACTTTCTGAGGCCATGTTTATGCTCCTTTACAGGTTAGTGATCTGATTTGAAATTAGAACAAGTTGTTGGGTTTAAAGTCAATAGATGGAAAAAACCCATCCATCCATCCATTTTCTTCCACTTAATCCCAGAGCAGGGTCGTGGGGGGGTTGGAGCTGAATCTTTTATCATCTAACCACCTCGATCTTTGCTCGCGTCTCTTGAGACTGGTCCAGTCTACACATGTCCTTCCTGCAACAGTGGTACCATGGCTGGTTTAGAGCTGCTGCCAGTATCAGATGAGAACTGATGCAGTCTTGGCATGATGTCCTTTTTAAACATCTACTTCCCGTATCTATACTGATCATGTGTAAAGGACCGCAGTAAAGAGAGACAAGATGTCCTCACAAATCAAAGTGTCGGTCTTGTTCTTTTAAGGAGTGTTTTATAAATCACACGTTAAGTTGCATAAATGGGTTCATAAATATTTATAAACAGGCCTTGTGAATGTTACTTACCATGCAGACATGTTTTTAAATGCTTAACATTATTATTTAATAGGGATACAACAATGGTTTATAAGTAGCAACTGTGCATGCTGGCCAGCAATACACAAAAGACCCATTTCTCTCAAATCCTGTTTCCCAATCTGTCGAGATCTCATCAGGGAGCACTTCCCCTTTCCCCATGTGAGCCGTCCCATCCATGAAAACTGAAAGCAAAAACAAAAGCGTTGCATTTATGTTTTTGTTTTCTGTATTTCTTTAAAAAAAATGACCTACTGTACAAACACTGTGTGTAAATTGAGCTGTTATGAATGATGCTGTAGATGCATATCATATAAACTCATGTATTTTCCACTCCGCAGAGATCTGTTCAGAGACATCAAAGTGTGGATCTACGCAGAGCTCGCCCTCTAAAAAGAAGCTACTTGTTATTCCGCCTGATACAAGTGGAGCCTCCTCTGGGGAGGAGGTGAAGTATGTCTGCCCGTTAATCCTTAAATCAGAGTCTCCTGCACCCAAACCTGACAGTTCAGAGAAAACAGAGCAAACGGAACCCCAGCCAAGCTGCGTCAGCACTGCTAAGGGCACGGCGTATAGCCCGTCTCCATCTGATGGAGCTGTAACACCCACACAAGTTGGTGTGTGGGAGCGGATCCACACCCCCAAGGAGACCAAGAACCATCTCCAGATGAAACTGAAGCTCACCTCTCCAGATCAGAAGTTGCTCCGTCCCTGTAGAGTACAGCTGGTAGACATGCTCACGGTGCCTGAGTCAGAGATGAAGGCTCAGGACGGTGCCACAAAGGTCAGCGATTCTTGCCTAAAGTCAGGGTGGTCCGTACCCAAAGACCTGCGTCGTCATCAGGGTCCCCACACAGGCCATCGCCTCTGCTGCTTCACACCGTGTGAAGAAGGCATTTGGCGTCTCCAGAAGGTGGTTACACACTCACGTGACGGCTACATGTGCAGCATCTGTGGGAAAGCATTCAAGCGTAGGAAGATTCTCCGGAGACACGAGCGGTTCCACACAGGAGAAAAGCCCTACCCGTGTTCGATGTGCTCAAAGACATTCGCCCTAAGAAAGAGCCTCCGTCGACACCTGAGGTTCCACACCGGGGAGAGGCCGCACACCTGCACGCAGTGTGGTAAAAGCTTCCGCCTACGAGAAAATCTCAAAGCCCATTTGAGGTTTCATTCTGGTGAGAAGCCTTTCAGCTGCGCCACGTGTGGTAAAACGTTCAGGATTATGAGAAATCTGGAGAAACATAAACTGAGCATGTGTAACTTCTTTGTTCCATCCTTCAGAACAATCGCTGGCATGTAGCGTGAAACACACACACACACACACCTGTATGTGGCAGGTAGCTGTGGGTTTCACCACTGTCTGCCTCGGACTAAAACACTGAATAATATTTAGACATCGTCTTGTAAAACTGATAGAAAACTGCTGAGATTTATCAAATATTAAGATTCCCATCAGTGCCATCTGCTGTCGCCCCACAGAGGGAGAACAGGGAAGCCTTTATACTTTTTATATAAAGTACATACACTGATTTCTGTTTATTTTGGGGTTTTTTTAGGGTGGGGGAGGGGGTTTTGTACTTTTTTGTCATGGTAAGATCACTGAATGTAATATCTTGTTTTTATGACCTAAAAAGAAAAACATGCTTTTATTGTCAAGCAGTGACAGAAAAACTATACAAAAATGATTTTTACTACATAAGCTATGAGTATTTGTTTGTTTTTTTTTTACATATCTAGTAAATTGTCTTATGTGTCAGAATAAATTCTGATTTAAAGATTCATTTTAAACAGGCTGTTTTTGACTAATTGAAGTTGTGAACACTCGAGGTTTGTGCACATCACATATTGCGTCGGTCTTATCATTTAGACAGCCCACATTATAAACCATAAAACACCTGTCCTCCTCCTCTTTATGTCGCCTCATAACTTCATCACCTCTGCGTCTGTGATCTGATTCATTCTCAGGCGTTTAAAGAAGTCCCACACACATCAAACAGCATATTTGTGCTGCTTATGGAGCTGAAATATCTCCATCATCACTGTATGATGAAGATAGGTTTGATGGTACACATGCGCATTATGCATGGGCATGCTAATCAGATGGTCTGCCAAACTGATAGAACACCAGTCACTCCTGCTACGAGCCAGAGCTCGCTGTAGCTGTTATTACAGGCAAACTAATCTTTTTGTGATCAAGACAATGAAACTGTCATCCACCTGTTTTGGAAATGCCCCCTCACTGCCACCTTTTGGAAAGACTTTATTCTCTACATACAGACTAATATTAACATTTTTTTCTTAGGTAGGCCTACTCATGTTTGTTTTGTTTTTTTTTTTTGGATTCTTCAATGTGTGTATTTATAAAAAATATATATTTTGTCAAATTTCATATTCATAATTGTAAATTTACAGGTAAAAGCCCATTTTAAAACTTTTTCTGCTTGAACTGATTCAGTATAAAGAAACTATACAATCCTCTTCAAACCCCGAAGCTATAAATATTCCTGGTACCATAAATTGTTATAAATGCTGATTCTTTCTCCTTTATTTTGATTTTCTGTTAGTCAACCCGTGGCCTTATTGTTACATATAATGTATGAGTACATTTTCAATAAAATATTTTTTAAAATATAGGCAAGCGAGGCTGCGCAAATGGCGCAGATGATCCGGTTCAGGACCACCTTGTTCTGTCAGCTGAGGGGATTCCGGAGGGGAAAGCCTTCTACAAGACTGTATCACTTTCTTTTTTAGCTAATGGCTGCTGAGTCCACTAAACCTTCCCCCAAAACTTCGCACCCCCACGTTTGCAGTTTCTTACCTTTCTGAAAAATTTGTGGTGAGTTACACTTTACAGTCAGTGTCCAGCTATTCCCGGTTCAATGGCTGACTCAAGCTATTCATTCATTATGATGAACTTCACTTGTTTTTTTTGTATCTTTTTAATGGAGGCCAGGTATGTAGGAACAGGTCAAAAGATAAAAAAGCAGCAGGGTTTTGGGCGCCCTGGTGTTTAAGGAGTGTGTGTGTGTGTGTGTGTGTGTGTGTGTGTGTGTGTGTGTGTGTGTGTTAGTGACTCCGCCCCACCAGGAAGTACGACTGTAATTTCTACAGTAGGCTACTTTCACTTTTAGCTTTTTAGTGTCGACGGAAGAAGAACAACACTTCATGTCTTTATTTAAAGGTAGGACTTATTGTGTACACATTTAAAATAAAGCAGCGGCTTAGTCAGCATTTATCTTTCCCTCTTCATCACCCGCGCAGGCTTTACTCAAACATGGAAGACTCAGATCAAACCCGACTTGAAGAATTACTTACGTGTCCAGTGTGTCGAGATATCTATAAGGATCCTTTACAGCTGCCCTGTGGACACAACCTGTGTGCACGCTGTCTAGAAACCCTGCAGGGTCACTTGTTGCCAGACACATTGTTCAGTTGTCCAGACTGCAGGGCAACATCTGGAGCAAGAGTCGTGGCGCAGAAGAGCTACGCGTTGGCCAACATTGCAGAGGAGTTCAAGTTGAACAAGAGTAGGAGGGTACCTACTATAAATAGCCTTCTAATGGCACCGATTAATCAGTGTTGTAGGCTCTTCATGGACAAACACACCACACTCATCGTCATCTGATTTTTTCATTGTAGGAAACCCAGACAAAATGTGTGTACTGTGACTGTTGCCCAGAGAAGAACATCCTGGCTATTAAAACATGTCTGAAGTGTGAGGTATCGCTGTGCAAACAGCATGTAAAAAACCACCTTGAGCTGCCGGTTTTCACGGGACACCCCCTGGTGGAACCTCTGAGTGATCTCCAGGAGAGGAAATGCCCACAGCACAACGACGAGGTACTGAGATACTACTGCAGGTCCTCCAGGCGCTACATCTGCAACATCTGCGCCCTGGAGAACAAGCAACTCAGCAGAGCCACGGATCTCTCCAGTGTCCTGTGGAGACAGCTGACTGTGAGTGGAATACCACATGCTGGCATGTCACATTGAAGGGAGGCAAAGTAAGTGTGTGTGTGTGTGTGTGTTTTCAACAGGACAACATGGACCAGCACTTTAAAATGCTGAAGGAGCAAATCACAGAATCCATCCATGCTGTAAACGCAGGACAAAGAGGTGCCCGACGTGATGTGAGTGCCACATTGTAGAATTGATTTGTATTGTTTCACCATTGGGTTGCAACTCTCTTCTGGTCTGACATCAGCTTTTTAATCCCAGAATCCGGCTGACTCACACATCAATGGTGTAACAGTCGTCCTACTTCTACTTTGGTTTATTGTTTTGTACTATGGTGAGAAAACCAGGCCTGAATGTTTCTTTGTGTTTTACAAAGAGCTACTCAGATCAGCTTGTCTTGTTTTGTTTGCAACCAGCTTATAACTACTCTGTGGAAAATCAGAATCTTAGGGAGTCTCTGGAGAAACAGCACATCCATGATCATCGCCTTTATTCCACCATCATGGGTAGGTTCCACGTACAAGCGGGGTGCTTCAATCTTATTTCATTCCTGTTTGGTTTTAATGCAAGGAGCTCCTAGAACTGCAGTATTTGATTGATAGACCCTGCAATGCTGTTTTGGATAAGTAAAGCTTTAAAAGGTACATAGAAGAAGCCCATATATGCACAGTTTTTAAATATTTACCTGAGGTGCGGTCGTTACTGCACCTGAAGCCACTGGATCCACTAAAAACATGATTATGTCTGGAAGTATTTTAAAATAATTTCTACTCCTCTGTACCGGTAGATATCAGTCATTATTAAACTCCTTATGATTGATCATTAGCCTGATTTTTTCAGGGTTGCCAGTCTGAATGTGTATGTGAGGGGAGTAATGAACACTTATTTAACTGCATTTAACATTTTTTATATCTTAAATCTCTGCACAGAACGTTTGGTTGATCACCCACTGAAAAGCCACAAACTTCCAGAAGCAGAAAACGAAGGTACAAAAGTGAGAGATGACGAGCAAAGGTTGGACCTGACTGATGAGCCACAGCCACTCTGACACATCGGTTCAGACTCAAACAAGCATCTTGGTTTGGCGCTCAGAAAAGGAAGTAAATAAATGGTTGCCTTTTTAAATTTTTATGTTTTAGTGATGCAGGCTTTTCTGACACCACCATCACCAAACCAATTATCGGATGTATTTTACAAGCAATTATCAAATATAAGAGCATCAATAAACATTTTATATGTTTATATGTATCATCAGACTTTGCTTTATTTCCGTATTATTATATTTCTTGGTCACTTTTTTCCTTTTAATTAGTCTTTAGTAAGTAATAATTGACTGGTCTGAGCTGAGGCTGTTCTGCTTTATAACATCTATCCAAAGGCTGCGTCAGAACACGATAGGTTCCCTTCAAATCCAGACGAGTTTTGCAAATCCTTAATAAATCACTGCCTAGATGTGTGTATTATAAACCTTATCTGTTTGTGGTTATCATGAAAACAAAGCAGAATTGTCTTAAAAGTGACAGCTGTGATCAGCCCCTCAATGCCGCCCCCTGATGAGGTTGAGCAGGAACGGGATGATGCAGTGTCCTACATGAACAGCAGGATTTTGACTGATTTGTAGGTGTTGTGATGTAAAATGACACTCGTGACAGTGAAGATCTTTTCCCACAGGATAAGGATTCATATTCAGGAAAATAAAACATGCAGCTTCAGAAATTCTCTGAAGTCATATCTGAAGCTGGCAGAGCATCTGTGTAGCGAAAACATGCTGAGCCTCCCCATTTCTGTCCAAGACACTTTAACCACGAACATGTCAGACAGGAATCCTCCAACATCCCCGATTGAGTGAAGGAGACTGATGTATAGATGCTTGGAAATTTCTTTGCAACAGTTGTAGCTTTAGAGATCAAGGAGACTAGGGAGAAGTTCAGCTGCAAATTCCAACAAAATGGCTGATTTATTAAGAAGACATGAAGATTGAGCATTTGTTAACACATTTTTATAAAACAAAGACGGTAAACAGGCTGGAAGGCCACCATCTGCACCAAATATATATATAACCTTAAACCAAGGCTCAGGCGTAGCTGTTGGGTCATCACACTGAACAGCAAAACGCTCTACAAGTATAAACTAAATCCAACCATGAACATGTTACAAATCAACTTGAAAGATTTATCTGTCTTTTGGGCTTCTACCTACAACTGAGGATCAACAGACTTTTAGAACTGAAACATAGTCTTCATCACCTTTTGCTCTTCCCTAGCTGCCTTTAAGTCTTCAGATGACCGACTTGTTGACTGAAAGTTGGATAAATACTTAAACGCTTGGTATTTGTAGACCATCCTTGCATCTAGATCAGCAACGCGGGTATAAAAAAGCTGTCTTGTACTCTGAACCCTTTAGCACTTAAAATCATCCTACTGCTATGAAAAGTTAACTTTAATACTTCTGTAGAAAACATAAACAAATGCAACACCTTTTGGCTATAAAGTTTGCCCTGTCAAACCATCCATTTGTAACTATTAACTCTGGTAATAATCTCCTTTCTGACTAAAGGGTTCGCACAAGCTGCTCCTTACTTCACTGTTCCCAGGTTCTGATTTCTCATGGAGCACCACGCTTTAAACACATCCCTAGAAAATAGAAAATATCACATCAGGAAAACTTATAATCTGCTACAAACCTTTTTTTAAAAGTCATCAAACTACTGCATACCTGCAGTGAGTGGCCACACATTCATTGCTGCAGTATTCTTTGTCCCAGTCTTCACTGTCTACTGCTGGGTTGTTACAGCCGGCCCTCACGCACACGCTCTTTGTGATTGGGCCATCAGCAGAACTCTTCATCTCCATCTCCTCCTAAAAATAGTCACAAAAGAGCAACATGTGGTTTTATCTGCAGTAAAAGCAAGCGCAGATTAAAAGCAAATAGAATAGCATTACTGATTTCAATGCTAAGCTAAACATCACAGCATCAAAGTATGATATTAAGCTTTGGTATATGATATTAGGGGCTGCACGGTGGTGCAGTTGGTTAGCACTGTGGCTTCACAGCAAGAAGGTTGCCGGTTCGAGCCTCGGTTGGCATAGGGATCAAGCCGGGAATCTTTCTGTGTGGAGTTTGCATGTTCTCCCCGTGTTAGCGTGGGTTCTCTGGCTTCCTCCCACAGTTCAAAGACATGCACCTTGGGGATAGGTTGATTGGAGACTCTAAATTGCCCATAGGAGTGTGTGTGTGCATGGATGTTTGTCTCTGTGTGTTGGCCCTGTGATGGACAGGCGACCTGTCCAGGGTGTACCCTGCCTCTCGCCCGTTGTGAGCTGGGATTGGCTCCTTCACTTCTTCCAATGACCATTTATTGATTCAGAATAAAAACCATGTGTATTAACTCGTTTTGAGTGCAGAAGGTACGTCTGTGCTAAACGTACCTCTTCTGAATGCAGCACTTCAGGGACGTCCTCGTCGGAATTTCCCGACGTCTCGGCAGAGTTCACCACGCTCAGTGACTGGGCGGATGTGGTGGCAGCTGCAGCAGTGGGAACAATAATTGGTGTAGCGTCTTTGTCGGAAATGGAGGCAGGGAGTATTTTAATCTGTAAAGGGGGTGGAGGTGTTGCAGCTGCAGTGATGGACACAGCGTGACCTGATGTGAGGCTTCCCTCTCGGGGTTTGGCCTGTAATGGAGGGGGAGCTGGTGCCATCTGCTGGAGCCTTGGCAGAGGTGGCGCATTCTGCATCTGCTGCAGCGGCGGCGGCTGGCGGGAGGCACTTGAGACCATGAAGGTTGGCTGCAAGGTGCGGACCCCTGCAGGCAGCACGGTCACCACCTGCCTCCCTCCCTGCAATAAGTGCTTTGAGATTATAATCTTGGTGATGGTTTGGGCCGGAGGCAGTGTGGCTCCAGGAGCAGAAGCTTTGTTGGCTCCTGTACGAGAGCGTGTGATCATCTCAGGGACGTCCAGGATGATGTTGGAGGCACAGATGTTAGTAATGGTGTTCTCTTCCACACTGGTGTTAGTCGGTGTTGGGCCGCTAGCCGGCTGACCGGTAGTGGGAAGGACAGTGGGGTTCAGTCGGATTGTGGGTGGAGGCGGGGAAGGAGCAGTATCCATCTCCTCTGCAGCTGGCTGTAATGAGACAACAGTGAGAAATTCAATAAGAAACAAAGGAAAATGAATGAAATACAAAAAGAAGAGGTCTTCTCTTAGAGGACCATATGATGTTACCTGCGATAGCTGGTTGGCTTTATATGCTGCAAGCGCTTTCAAATAATCCCTTTTTGCTGCCTCTGTCTTCCTCTTATACACCTTAAGAAACAAATCACAGACCACCATTGAAAATAAAATACCCTGTTTCTCAATTCTCAGTATTTTTCTTCCATCTGTCAGGATTGATACATATCTGTTCCTATACCTGTTTCTGATCTTCAGCTAGGCTGTCCCACATGGACGCCACGATCTTTGACACCTCTCCAAAAGATGCATTTGGGTTCTGGCCTTTAATGGCTGCCTGGGTGTCTCTGAAGAACAAGGCATACGCTGAAACTGGCTTCTGCGGCTCATTAGGATCTTTCTTCCTCCTTCCTTTCTTTGCACCTGCCATTTCAGTTGCGGAGGCCAAAGCAACGGGCTTGCCCCCGCTCCTCCTGGCTGTCGCCGGGGAGACGGTGAAAGGGGGAGCTGAGTGGGAGAGGACCGAGGACAGGGATATTGATGAGTCTACCAGCACACTCCTCTGTAAAGGGAGAGAAAAAGTGGTACTTAATACAATAAAACAAAGAATTTCATTATTCCCAATATATTTTTCACAACATTTGAAATTTAGGCTTAAAGCATGAAATGGAAAAAAAAAAGCAGGTCGCAGTTTGGTTTGGAAAAGATACCAGGAAGCGATAGGAGCAAGCAAACAACTACTGGCATGTAATCACATTCCTCCTCACCTTGAAGTCATCCATGTCCTCATCCAGCAAGGACCCAGCTGGAGACGGTGTTGCTGACAGCGGCTGCTCAGCAGCGTCTGGGTGATGACCACCACCGAGACCCAGAGCCAGCTCTGACTGGTTGATGGTGGCAAGCTGACTGCTACCCATAAGACCATGACCGATGTCACCAAGTTGAACATCAATGGTCATGGGAGAGGAACTGCTGAAATGAGAGCCACTGGAATTCCCCATTTCCTGTGAGGGAAGCACAAAAAATGTGCTAAAAAGAAACTTTATTCACAGTCAGTTTAATCAAGTCTCTCTCAGTGATGTAATAAATATTTATAGGTTTTACCCGAGTAAAAGTACTAAAAAAGTCCCAATAAAACGCTATAAAATAACACTCTCATAGATCCTAGACTTTCGGATACTATATATATATATATATATATATATATATATATGATCAGGGATTAAAACATAATGAACTAAATATGTATAACTTGAGTTTTTGTACAAGTTTAGGAGGAGCCAAGCTCAGATGATCATGCTGAAGTTGGTAGCAGACCGTGCATACATTCATAGAAGTGGAGATAATGCAAATACACTCACTGGATTTCTTTCAATACAACAGTTTTTGAATAACCAGCTGTGTGAACCTGTCAGTGTAGTTTGTTTTTACTGATGTGAGACACGGCCACCACATCTCAGAGACCAAAACTTTTCCCACATAAACTAGGATCTTGTAATCTTTTCTTTATATTTTTACTAGCTAAAAAAAAACATTTTTTATTGTTATGCCTTGTTTTTGCCTCTTTTAATTTAATGTTTGCCAGAATTTTAAAACAAACTAACACTTGCAGCAAAGAAAGCAACCCTGTGACTCTTTTTATTATAGAGGTAGCATTGTATACATAATCGAATGAATTATTTTGAACTATATTACTAATAGAAAACTATTGATAGAGATCAAGCCATACTATTGCTCATCAAACTTCCTTGAAGTTTTTCATTAGTTTGTTTACACAACATCTTAAAAATAACCACAACATATTTCATACCTCCCTAAAAGCCGTGAAATGAACTGAATGTATATTTTCCAAGGCATTATTTTTAGCATCTAATGTAGTTTTAACCACAATCACATGAAGATCCACTGGGCACGTACCAGAGCAGAGGAGCTTAGAAGGGCCCCCCCTCCGGCTTGGCCCATCGTCCCAAGGTTCAGCTGCTCCAGACCCTGATTTCCAGAGTTTACAAAAGTGGAAGCAAAGGAGGGATCGTTGGCCTCAACCACCAGGTTACTAACAAGGCTCCGAGAGCCTGATGATCCGCTAGCACTGTCTGACCCATCAGTCAGCTCGAAGGGGGACACCGCATGGCTGATGCTGAGAGCCTGATCTGGATCGAGGGATATCGGGGGAATCTCGAAAACCTCATCCCCGAGGCTGGGTGTATGGTATGTCTGCTGTATGTCAACAATAAAGAGTCTTGTGTTAATAAATGACCAATACAGCTCACATTTAGGAAAGGTGGGTTGCTACACTGCCACGTTTCTTAAGTTTACTCACTCACCTCTGCGGATAAAAAAGGATGACCAGCTCCACTAATTGTGAGATAACCATCGCTGCCTGCGGGAAACTGTAACAGACCATTAGCGTTTAGGTAACCAGAAACAACGCGGTGGTGATTTTGTTTTTAAAAACACGTTATTTGATGCTGCCTTACCTTATTCTCCTCAGGGTATCCACCGTATGCCTGAGCATCCAAAAACTCTGAATTAACATTTGAAGCACAGTCACTCGATAGTTCAGAGTAAAAATTAAGGTCCATTTTAAAACGTTTCTTTATTTGAGCAGATATGCTTTCATTCTTAGTTAAGGGACAACTATCTCTAATGGAGCAACTATCTGTGTTCACGTTAGCCTTTAGCAGCTAGCAAGCTGAACAGTTAACCTGACTTTAACGTTCATGCTAAACTGTGAAGGCTAAGCGATAATATAAAATGCTCTAATATTAAATTAACAAACAAAAATTGTGATCTATAAACTAAACAAAAAGCAAACAGCGATCTTATTATATATAGTCTTTAGTGGTTTAAGTTTACCGAAGGCCCAAATTCATTTAGTGTTGTGTTGCTGCTAGCCTAGCACCCCTATGCTAGCACCCCTACCAGACAACAGGGAGGAATGCTGCAATCATGTCGTGTCGGAAACTTCAGTTGAATACGATCAAGAGGTTTTTGGAAGCCTATCCGTGTTGGTTTTCTCCATTGGCTTGTTCTGAATGAACTGGTCTCCTTTGGAAAAAAAGAAAATTGTCCACTAGAAAAAGTTTCTGCATCAAAACTATATCTCAAATGACACATTTCAGCAGCCGTTCAACTACAACCAGACACCAGAGGGAATGTGAACGCACCACAGAAACTGAGGGTGGTGCTGATGTGGATCCTCCTTTCATTCATTATAATCAATCAATAGAAATGCCAGAGGTTGAAAATTTGTTGGACATGTTTTATGAGCGTATCATTTCCTACAAGACCTTGGCACAGAATGACCTTACTACAAATATAGCTTTGTCATTATTGCTGCCTTGCAACAGGGATTAGGGGCATAAGCACAAAACTGGGGAGGACCACTAAATGAAGGGAATACCCAGTCAGCACGTCCCTAAAATCCACAGAGCACTTATCTGTGTCTCAAACAACACGTGTCAAGTAGACTGAACAAGCGTTCGTAAGGTATCTGAAGAACTATCCGGAAGATCATCTAATTTATTCAGTCAAGGAGTGTGTTTTATAATTTACTCTGTCTTGTCACTGTACAGTATTTTTAAGTGTGCCCTCTTTAAAAACAAAAAAATGGCGGGGGGTTGGGGCTTCCTGCCATCGCTAGTGGTTGCTGCAGGTGGAGGCGGGGGCTTACTGCAATCGCTAGTGG
>JBAMHV010000008.1:5463364-5559505 GCA_037177535.1 Pseudomugil gertrudae
CCCCCCCCCCCCCCCCCCCCCCCCCCCCCCCCCCCCCCCCCCCCCCCCCCCCCCCCCACCCACAAATAAAATCCCTTCAGTTTTTGTGTTAAAAATAATTTCATTTTTTAACTTATGATATAAAACAAATTTAACATCATGACTGTCCACCACACACTTCTACCTCATCTAACGGGCCAGAATTCAGCCTTCTGTGGCTCACAACCTCACAACACATGAAAAAGATTGCTCTTGTAATACACTGGCATTTTAAAAGGTTTTATAACATGACCGCCCTTCTCTCTATCTGAACGACAGGATTTGGTTCTGCCAGACTGATTTAAGTTAGAGAAAAATGTAATTCATTCACTAGAATTAGACGCTTTATAATAGCAAACGTCAGTTTTAAACTATATAAGATCAGTATCTTAAATGAAACATTTGAATAACAGAAGTTCTTCTGATTATTTTAAACAATTGTTTTCCCCTCAGCATTAAATAATAGATTGAGACCTATGTAACCTTTCCTCTGTAGCCACAGTCCAGCTCTGTGCTGCTCCCTGATGTGCAACTGTTACAAGTGGCTTGCAATGGGAATTTAGCAAAACGTATTAAAATAATGACTCTTATAACAACCATAACTAATGAGTATATCGTAACTTATTCAACCATTATGAGATCCTTCACCATGGAGCAACAGTAAGTACAGTCCAGATTGCCAGATAAAATGTCCCCTTTCCACCTGCACTGAATGGACTCCAGTAACTTCAAGAATAGGGATCATGAATGGGGTTCATCTTAGATTGGCACATAATGAAAACCACTTGAGTGCTAAATAAACAATGGGAATTTTCTTAATGTTTACAATATAAAACAGTTTGCAGAATAATCCAGTCACCACAGTATTCGCTGTGGCAGAGGAACAGCAGACATGTACATGTTTATATTAAATTAAAGTAAGCTAGCTGGTTATGATGCTGATATTAGTGGCATTTTAGGAGAACAGACCATTTTACCTCTAGGAAGGGCTTTCATCGTTCCACCACAATGATAAAAAAAAAAAAGACTTCCAAGTAGCAGGCGCATGTTGCCTATTAACAGCCTATTTAACGGACCAGAGGAGCTTAAAACGGTGATCAATTCAGCTCTTGTGCATCCTAACATGCTTGCAATCTGGACAGGTATTAAATGGCTAATTTTATAGTCTCTAAAAAGCCACAACACCACACACACACACTTTCACTGTAGATTGCTGTTATTCATTTCACAGATACAGTCAGATCATAAAACAAGAATAACAACTCACTGCCGTTTTTGCACCATAGTACACAACTGACCAGCTCTACATTGTACAGTACATCCCATCATCCTACCACTCCTTCAGTAACTAATATGCCACTTTCCCCTGTTCCTCCCTCTTAACCCCCACCCCTCCCATTGAGTGAAAACACTAACAGTACATCCACAACCTGGATCCTCTTTAGTTCACATACTCATTTGGAAAGACAATGATCAAACAGGATTGGAGGATTGTGGGATCTGGCTCTGCTCAGTACACGTGTCCAGTTACATGTAGCGCTAGAGGACCAGCTTTGAGGTTTTTAAATATGAAAAGTATCTGTACAGCAAGGCTCCCCTTTTGGTCACGATTGGGAATGTGATGGGAAGTTTGGATGGAAAAGGAGGAGAATGGAGAGTTGAGAAGAAAGAACGATCCGTTTGACATTTTCTCAAGAGGTTTGAGAGGAAGATGAAGTAAAAAAAAATTACAACAAAATTGTGATAGAAAAACAACTGATGGGTGCAAACCTGCTCATTCATGGGAAAACAAAACATCCTAAATAAAATAAAGAATAAAAGTAGCAAAAAATTCATCAACAATTCTGTTACATGATGGAAAAAATAAATGATTGAGGAATAATATGATTTGTTTTTGAAAGGGGACTAAATTAGACATGTTTGGGAAGTGGGGTTCAGTCAGTCCTCTGAACTTGATGAGTCGTCGGAGTCCTTCTGTGCTATAATGACATCGTCCAATAGGGTTTCTTGATCCGAGCTGTCATCTGAGCTGTCGCCTTGGGAAAGACTGTCAGCCCCCTCCATCTTAATGTCAAAGTCTGGGCTGGTAAGGAAGTGATGGGACGTTTCCAGGTCCTCCTCATCCATCATGTAGGCTCCATCCGACACCAAAGTCTCCTCCTCAACTCCATCCAGGTTGGGATCTTCAGGCGTGGGATCAGGAGTGTGGTAATGATGATGATGGTGGTGATGACGTCGGCGGCTTTTCTTCGGGATCTCCGAGTGCTCGGTCAGCAGTCGGTGGAAGAAGGATTCAGGCAGAAAGCCCTGCAGGAAAAACGTGTACAAATCAATATGACTGTATTGATAATGTCGTAGAATTTAACGTTTGGCTCTTTAACTGGAGATCAGGAGGAAAAGTGGTCATCTTTCAACTAGCAGGGCAGTGGATCAATTCCAGCCCTCCCCCTGACTACATGCCCAAGTATCTTTGGGCGAGACACTGAACCCTACCCTTAAAATGGCACCAGCAAACAGCAAATAACAATAATGGCACAAAACTTTATAGCAAAGACATATGTAGAATATTTTTCATACCGAGTTTCGAACAGTTTCAGACCACTCAGGTGCAACTGCATTATCAGCATTCTCCTCCAGATACTCCCTCAGGTCTTGTAGTATTGGACAGAAAGCAGCTCCAACCTATAAGATGTTTGAATGTTAGTCAGGAGGGGGCAGCACGCACACACACACACACACACGCATTAAATCACAGTTGTGTTTAACAGACTCACCTTCTTTCCTGTCCTCATGTTAATTATTTTGACCTTCTCAGTCCCTGTGAGGGGTTTATCTACCCTCCTTCTCCTCTTCCTCTTGCTCCTGTTGACAAGAAGCTGAATAAAAAAAATCAAGTCCAGTTAACATGGAATTGGAATGAAACCAGGATTAGATCATGAAGCAAAATTAGTTGACTTTATTCACCTCCAGCATGTCTCCCTCCACCTCATAATCGGGGTTTTCCTTCAGCCACGTGGGAGGGTCCCTTCGTCGAGGAGCGCGTTCCAAAGCATCATGGAGTCCGTCCAGGTCTGACATCTATATGAGAAAACAGGAAAAAGTCAGCAAACATTTAATCCAGGAGAGGTGTTAGTGGAAAACAGACCAATGTGTACCTCGTGGTCCTTGCGCTTTTTGCGTCCACTGCCCTCTCCCCCTGCCCCGTTGGGCATCAGGGCTTGCTTAGAGAAAGTCAGCTTCAGGCCTTCCTCCTGGCAGAAGAAAAACAGACTCATCTTCATACAGAAATAAACTACACCACAGCCCAAGTAAACATTGTTTTAAAGCATAAAAAACATTTATTAAAACAATAAAGTTCCTACATTCAAACAAGCAGACTATTTTAATTTGCCAAAACAATCACCAATTCTTCCACTATGTCCTCACCTTGAGGAGTTTTACTGTAAACTCTCCATCTTCTCCATCTGTCCCAAGGCCACTGGGTGTGCTGGTGGGCTTACGGATCACCCTCATGTAGGCCATCTCATCTCCCACCAGCTCTGAGCTCGGAGGGTTGAGTTGCGTTTCGGACACGTAACGCCTTCCCGAAGGCCACTGCCCACTCAGGACAAGGGTACACAAATTATCCAGGCGGTTGATCAACACACGGTCCTGAGATGAAGATGTAACATCGTTTAGAAATTATTCATCAAGACGGGAGAATACATGGTTGCGTTTTCAAACAGCATCAAGTCCAGACATGTTTGGGTCACTTAATCACCTTGGGCCAGTCAACTCTGAGAGGATCAGGAGGAGGAATGCCATCCTGAGACAGAGTCATGGAGAGTAGACTGTTATCTTCATCCATGTCTCCCACTTTCATTCCTCCTTAGACAGAAAAAATGAGGGGAAAACAGGTCAGGACTTTTCTTTTTTACAGTAGGTGTCTCATTAACCATGAACCTACCTCCTTCCACCTCTTCTTCACTCTCCCCGCTGTCATCACTGCCGCCTGATCGCTCCGAAGATGAAGAGCCTGAATCTGATTCTGAATCCGAATCAGACCCACCTTCCCCCTTCCTTCCTGTTCTTTCTCCCCTTTCCCTGCTCCTCTTGAAGCTCCAGCCCTCACCTCGCACTTTGCCGCCTTGGTGAGTCAAGGGCGTACGCTGCACCTCAGTGCTGATTTCAGCCCCCAGCAACCGTACACTCTCATCCGTTTCCTCCCCCTTCACTTCAGGTACATCAACCTCAGGCTTTGGCTGGCCGAGTGTCATGATGGGCGGCATTTGGGCTGGGGGTGGTGGTGGAGGAGGAGGCGGGAGTGGGGCTTGCTGGGTCTGGATGAACTCCTCACGGGCAATACTAAAAGTAAACTGTGGGTCTGAGAAGATAGAGAGCTCAGTGCGACTTACACCATGCAGTGCAGCACCAAGCATTAGCTGACGATCATGGTCTGGAATAATCCACCAAGCAGGCAGCTCAGAGCTGGATGGTGCCAAAGTTAGATGCTCCTCCAGGGAGGGGTGGGGGAGAACTCGCTCACGAAGGCGACGCAAGAGGCTGATGCGATAAAGGGTACGTGACGCACGCTCCTCAGTGATGGGGGCCACAGTCTGAGAAAGCTCTGCTGGATCTAAGTAAAAAGAGCAAAAGATGGTTGGATGAACATAAGCCTCAGCTGGAAGGCGGACGAGTGTTATTCACATAAAAATGTTCATACAAAAATACCTTCATCGCGGCCAGGGCGGAGATGGCACACCCTGCGACACATGGCAACAAAGCAGCGGAAGTATCGGCTGAGGCTCTCATCAGTTTTTTTATCCAAACGAGCAAAAGTACGGAAACGGGTCCAGTCAAACTCAGGCTCTCCGCTCTCTGGAAGACCAGGCTCCTTTTTTATCTTCTCCACTCCAAACGTTGATACCACGCGGTAGAAATCACACTCTTCTCTACGTGTCCACCTATAAATACAAGACAAGAGTCTGTAGAGAGGAAAGGCTTTTCTGTGTAACGCTTTGTTCCTAAAGACAGATTTTGGAATAGCTCTAGTGTAATGCAACACCTTTGCTGACGTTGCTGCCGTGCAATTTCCTTCAGTTTGCTAGCTTGTTCGCACCGCCTGCGCCTGCGATCCCCCTTAGCCTCGGCTTCGATTTTCAGCTGCTCCTGCCTGTAGCTGCGCTGGTAAGCTGTAATCAGCCGCCGCATCCGCGCCGTTAGCGATGAGCTGGAGGGCCAATCGCACGGACCGCTTTGGCTAGTTGCACTCTCTGTAACCACTGGTCCCACTTTGTCTTCCACAGAAATCTCATCGTCCACGTTCATAGAATCAGGCTGGGCAAGTCAGATTACAAGATGTTACTGCACTTTTTTTTTTTTTTTTACACACACTTTAAAACAGTCATTTAATCTCTGCACAATAATTTAGTGCAACAAGATGTAAATACGGAGGCTCAGATTTGTACCTCTTCGAAAAGATCTTTGGTGTGTCTCGAAGCTGGCTTGAACTCTGGATCCTCTGAGTACTTGTCATAGTCGGCACTGTGCAGAACAAACAAAACACAATCAGGCAGGAAAGAAGACAAAGTGACACAATGTGTCTGTATCAACAAGATTGGGTAGATCAGCTCTGTACTGATCAGCAGGGAGTTCCCAGTTTTCCATTTATATCTGAACATTTCGGTACACCCGCAGGTGGAAGAAGCAGATACAGATACAACATGTTAAACTTACTGGTTGTTACATTTTAAACTGATTAAATTAATAATGAGGTGGAAAAAATCATTTTTTTATATCAACAGGCAATGGCACTAAATCATTATTAATACATTATTAATAATGTATTTACATGTATTTCTTTATGTAACAACAATGATAACTTTAACAAGTTTAAGCTGTCAGCAATGTTAACATGGTACATAATAAATGTTAGAATTAAATCTGAAATTTGGAATAACTTGCAGAGACGTCTCCAAAAAAGTTGAGTCATTTATCGCAAATCAATATTAAATGTAGCAAATAATCTTAAACTGTAAGAAAGATTAATTGTTTGTTGTAAAGCTCCAAGTTATCAACCATCTGCCATGCTAATGTCGGTGCAACCTATATCACTGTCAAATTTAAAATATTCATTATAATTAAAGTTTCAGTGTCCCAAAGCTTTGGCTCTGTTAGCGTAACTCACTCATCTCCCAGCTCAGCATCACCAGTGTGCTGCTCAGCATCAATAGCCTTGTCATCAGGCCGACCAACTCTCTCTAGGAAGCAGAGGCAGGGATCAGCTCGCATGGTGGTGTACATCTCATAACCTGGTAAAGAAGAGGTAAAAGGCTGTTAAAAGACTAAAACAGGCATCACAGAGAAAAAGCATGTAGGTGATTAAAATAAATAAACTCAACTTAATGAAATAATGTAACTGGAATAAAAAAGATGAACCTACCATGTTTGAAAACACCAGCAAGCAGTGAACGATCAGCGTCTGAGTCCCACCATGCTGCAGGTACCTCCTGTTGCTCCATCTCTGGCATCCAGATATCAACATCCCTGGAACAAGATAAAACAGCATGGCTTATTTGCTTTGTACATCACAGTGCATAAGTGACTGCATGTTTAACACAGAGCGCAATATACCTGATGTCAGCTCCCTTTAGAACAGAATCAGCATGTTCACCAATCACTTCCTGTTTCAGGTAGTAAAGCATTCGCACTCTCAGCAACACCCTGAGAGGACAGAGAGGTTTTAGTGCTGAACCGTGAATGAAACTGCATGTATTTATACATAAACAACTGAGAAGGTTGCACATACTTGTTACACTGGTGTTTGAGGTGTTTGCGATAGCTGTCATCAAGCAACAGCGTGTCGGGGTTGTACTTGCGGATCCACTCCACCTTCTGTACATCAAATGTACTCTGGGCCTTTACCCTCTTACCCTTCCTGCCTCTTGGAACAGGAATAGACAGGCCTAGATAAAAACAAGACAGTCGAATGTTTATTTGAAGAATAAGCATTTCAGCATACAGATCCTCTGATAAGTATCAGGTTGACACAGGAAGAATTTTTCTGCACTCTTCACACAGATTTTTGTGTGAGAATCTGGATGCAGCTCCCTACCAGAGTGGTTAAGTAGTGTTTGGGGTTCGCGGCCATTCTCTGGTGGTGTGATAAGCTCCCAGATGAAACTCTTTATGTTTTCATCTCCGCGATAGTGGAGCAGACAAAAAACTAGGATGACACGGCAGATGGTTTCTACGTCACGTTCACTCAGACGCCTCTTACACCTGGCATGGGACAAAATATCCCTCCAGCGACCCCACCTGAAAATGAACATGCAAGAGATTAATACAGAGGACACACAGTGAAATAAAGATGTATGGCTAATGCTCCTGTGGTACCCGTAAACAAGCAGGTGTTTCTCCACCCGGAAACAGTCGGTGCGGCCGTAACCCCCTCCGCTGTGGCGATCGGAGCGGCGAGAGGCACGTGAATGTCTAGAATTCGCAGGTGGATACTCATCATCGCTGTCCAGGTCAGACAAGTCTCCCCCTTCCCCGCGTAAACTGGAGTACTGTCGGGTCTGCTTACGAATTCTCGGTGTGTCGATCACAAGAGTGTTCTGTAAGTAAAAGAGGAATGCTTAGAACTTCTCCATGCAGTAAATATTAAACTGAAATGACGTGTTCATCCGACATAAAGCATTACCTTCCGATTCATGGAATCCACATCTATGTCTGCTTTTTTAGCCCACTTCTCCCAGAATTCGGGGTCATCGAGGGCGATGTCACTGCGATTCTCAGAAGCCACAAAGCTGGCTTTGGAGAACGTGGAGCCCTTCCCCTCACTCTCAATCGTGATGGTTGTTGCTCTTCGCTGAAGGATCTGGTCAATATCCTCCTCGCAGAACCGACTACCTTCATCGTTCTCGTCCATGATTGCTGCATAAGCTCCTTTCCTTAGAAGATCCTCTATCTCTTTCTTGGAGAATTGCTGAATCTGTTCAAGTTGACATAAAACCATTTACACAAGTGATCCAGGATGCAAACAAGCAGCTTGGTTTCGAGTTTCTTTTCTTTTATTGTTACCCCATTGACGTTACTGTCTTTGTTGCCACTCATGCTTTGCAGGACCGCGCGGTCCAAACCAAGTTTCAGACTTGCTTTGTCCAGCATCTCCCTCTCATAGGAATTTCTGGTGATGAGTCGGTAGACCTTGACCGCCTTCGACTGGCCAATACGATGACATCGTGCTTGGGCCTGGATTAAGAGAAAAAGGCAGAATATGCAAATGTTCACAAAGTGATCGGGTGGTTGCAAACTGTGAGTGTCATTTAAAATGTAAAATCTTGTACCTGCAGGTCATTCTGAGGGTTCCAGTCAGAGTCAAAAATGATACAGGTGTCTGCAGCGGTCAGATTAATACCAAGCCCTCCAGCACGAGTACACAGCAGGAAGACAAAGCGATCCGAGTCGGGTTTGCTAAAGCGATCGATGGCAGCCTGTCGCAAGTTTCCACGCACTCTGCCGTCAATTCGCTCATAAAGGTATCTGTTAAAACGGAGGCATGATCCACACGAGACACGAGTTTTAACGAAGGGCTTCACACAGATTATGTTTTATCCAACACATAAAATAGGGCCGATATACCTCTTGTTGATGAGGTAGTCCTCCAGGATATCCAAACAGCGCACCATCTGAGAGAAGATGAGCACTTTGTGGCCACCAGCCTTGAGACGAGGCAGCAACTTATCCAGTAGCACCAGTTTACCAGCCGACCGAATTAAAGCCTGCAGATGAAAGTCAGGGGCGAAGGGATCGTACACCTCCCGCAACTCCGCTACAATCTTTTCTTCCGCACCTGAAAAAAAATCAGAGAGGCAATGTTTTTAATTGTATTTCAGCCTTGTGAAGGTAATCTTTGTGTTATATGAAGTCGCCAGTAAAAGGATCCTATTAGCAGCACAGCATCTCAATCTTAGTCTGCTGTTGGTTAGGTACAACCAATTCTAGCTCAGAAAATAAATGTAAACATAAACACTAGTGAATCACAATAAGACTGTGAAAACGTCACACCGTACCGTTGATGAGGTAGGGGTGGTTGCAGCACTTGCGGAGCTCCATCATTGTGTTGAGCAGGTTGGGAACATTGCTGTTACTGTTTGCTCCCAGACTCAGGAAACTAAAGTTCCTCTCCAGAATGGCCCGGTAGTACTTCTTTTGGACATCAGTCAACTCAACCTAATAGGAAATGAGATATATATGTTTTATATAAATTTAAAACCTGGTTCGTCTAGCAGCATGTTCACTATGACTTCAATCTTAATGACTTAATGAGTATTAATCAAGACTAAATCCTTTAGAGAATAACTTTGTTTACAGTCCTTTTGAGAAGGAGGAAACAAAGTATTGTAAAGTCTGACCTCGATGATGGTCTCCTGTTTGGGTGCCAAGTTCTTCTCCACATCTTCCTTGAGCCTTCGCAACATCATTGGTTTTAAGATTGCCTGCAGTTTCTGAACCTGCAGGACCAAATCAGAAAGTACACAGATGGTATACCAAGATAAAAACCACAGAAGTGTGTATGTGAATCTGAAAGGATTTCACACCTGTTCCTCTGTTTTGAGGTCTCCAAAGTCTCTGAGAAATTCAATTTCAGAAGGAAACTGAGCCGGCTCCAGGAAATGAAGCAGACTGAAGAGTTCCTCCACAGTGTTCTGAAGAGGAGTGCCGGTCAACAGCACTTTGTGTTCCTGAGATAAACCACAAAGTTCAGCTAAAGGCACGCAGGTTTGATAAAGCCTAAACAGGTCAAAAGTACCATCAGCTATGGTCCACTCACAAGGTCAAGCATCTTCAAGCTGTCCAACAGCTTACAGTTGCGATTTTTAAGGCGGTGAGCCTCGTCAATGATTACACAACGCCAGGCGATCTCCCTCAGTTCCGGACAGTCGGACAACACCATCTCAAAAGTTGTGATGAGCGCATCAAACTTGTATGCACCTGGGATCAGATGCCCCTGCACACAGAATTATTATCTTCATTAGAGACATTTAACATCACTTTAGTTAATCAGCTATCATATCAAATCAATAAGTGCACCTTGTCATCTTTGCAGTACATCTCATACTGCTGGATCATCTGTCGGCTCGCCAGGCTGCCATGGTAGACAATGGCGTTCATGTGGGTCCATGTGGAGAACTCCCTCTCCCAGTTGGTGATGGTGGACAAGGGAGCAATGACCAAGAAAGGGCCTTGGACACCAGCAGCATACACCTCAGATAGCAGCACTATGGACTGGATGGTCTTCCCCAGACCCATCTCGTCTGCCAGGATGCAGTTCTGCCTGAAACACAAGCAAATTGTGAGAATCCTGAATCTATGAGGAAGTATTCACATATATCAACATAATTTCATTTGGGGATTAATAAGATATTAATTTACCTTAATACACACTGCTTTCATTAAGTCACTGCCATGATTTCACCTCTCATCTTTCTACATTTAAAGTAGGACCACATATTTTAAATGAAAAAGAAACCTAAATTCTGTCTTCAGCTCTGGATCCTAAAGCTGACACTGCTACCACTTTAATTACAGTTTGAGCACTTTTGCAGTGAAGATAATAACACGTCACAGCTAATTTAGCCATTAATGACCATAAACTGTAACCCACTTGTGTGTGTGTGTGATAAATACCTGTTATACCAGTTGAAGAGAAGCCAGTTGACTCCCTCCAGTTGATACTCTCGCAGTATGTTGCCATTCTTGTACTCTCTCGTCTCCTCCAACTTTTTCCATGAATTGGCTTGAGGTCTCACCTGAACAGAGGTAAGAAGAAACCGATGAAGAAACAAGCAAAACAAACAACAAAAAGATGACAAAACTGTTTCTGTGCTTTCTCACTTATTATAAAATAAAGATTTTGACTGGTTGATCCACTTTTTGCAACCAGCGTATTTAAGTCTTTATGACCCATTTTAAGAGGCTTAGAGATACAACATCAGCGTCTATAAATCTGAAACAGTTTTCTGTCATTCATGCTTTATTGAATTGATGCTCCTAAAAGCTGCATTCAGACAAATTAAAGAGAACCTTGGTGTGATGACACCGACAGCTTTCCTGACAACTCACCTGAGACCAACAAACGCGATGTAAAAAGAAGTTAAAACAGCTTTTCTGCATCACATTTACATGTTGCCAGTTAAATAGGTAGTTTCATAAAAGCTCACAAATCATTTCAGTAAATTGGAAATGATAAAACAAAACCAGAAATAATGTTTTTCATTTCAGTGTGAACTAAATAGTTTTTTAAAAACATACTCTTGACATGAGCAGACCTGAAATATGGTTAAAAAGAAGCATAGGATCAGCGGGAAGAAAAACCCCACGTGCTCCACCTTTTCTTTACCAACTTACTATTCTCTTCAGACGAGGTTGTCTGTTTTGGATTTTGCCAAACTCCTCAACTTTGCCCTCATCAACATCCTCTTTTAGTTCCCAAGTAGCATCCTCATAAGGCAGAGAGCACCACTTCACCAGGTAGTAGATAACAGGCTGGAGGCCACGAGAAGAGCACACAAGTTGTTTTAATACAAGCTTATTTTCTGTAAATAACCTAAAACAAGACAAAATACTACAAATTCTACAATGTAATTATCTCCGACCTCGCCATTGTCTTTGTCCACACTGTGGGACACATCAAGGATCCTGTCCACCTCCACATAGTCAGGGTTAAAGGACTCTTCATCCTGCAGAAAACAATGTTTTATGATCTCGTTCAGCTATCTGAGCTGCTGCCTACAGTACAAAGTGTGAGAATCTGCCTCCTGCTCACCTCTTGGAACAAGTGTCTCATCTGCGCATGCTTGGTCTTGAACCTCTTGATCTTTTGATGGATCCTCTTGTCCTTCTCCAGCTGATTCAAACTGGCCCACTCACAGTGCAGGTACGAACTGAGAACAAGAGTTGTACTTATTTAAATTTACAAGCTCCCATTTATAAATGTGAAGACTCGAGTAGCTCAATGAAATAATTAAACTTACTAATTTTTATATTTTACAAAGAATTCCTCAACATTGGTATACTGGCCCGGAGACACCTTGGAAAAAAGATTAATGGGCAAATACATCAAATAATCAAATGCATTAAATGTTGGATGGTACCGTGAATAAATAAAAAATACCTCCTTCTTGGTTATCCTCATAGACAGCACTTTGTCTACAATGGCAGCATCTTCCTCACTTGGATTTTCCTGTAAAATACAGAAGTGATGCAAGAATCATCCCCTTCAGCCTTACACAAACAACTAATTTAAGGATGTTTTCTCTTGAGAGAAAAAGAAAGTCACAATAGATACTCACCACAAAGAACTGCATACTGGGCAGTCCATCTGCATCAAGTTCTACTTCCTGCTTCAGCTGCGCTGCTGCCCCTCCACTGATGGAGGCCACAGCTGCTGCAGTCGTAGTAACATCTACGTCTTCCTGCTCATCCTCGTCATCTGTTATTTTGATATCCAGGTCTTCTGTGTATTTCTTCCTCTTCACCACACGACTGGAGCGCCTCTTTTGGCCCAAAAAGAGTGGGTGTGAATTAAATGCATCTTGGATCATTTCTCTATTGGCATTGCAGAACATAAGTGGTAAATAAACAGTAAATGTATTGTGTTTGCATTCTGCTTTGTCTCACTGACTACAACTCATTTCTAAAAAAAAGACATTTTCTTATTCACACAATATCTCACTTATTAGTGCATGTACACTTCACCGGGCGATGTACTTTAAAGTATCTATTTCATACAAGCATTGATAAAACCTCTAATTGGCACAGGTAAAGATGTATCCCAATGTCACAACTCATGTGATACTTCCTTCAGAGATGGGTTTCTCCAAGCTTTACAACACAGTCCTTGTTATCCAACACAGTGTAGAAGAACTGGTGCATTAAAATGCAACCGCCAGAATTTCAGCCATAAATGTTGTGATGTAACAGCACCGTCAACTAGGACGAGCGTTTCGTATTAGCATGTGTTCAGATCACTGTAGACGTTTCACTCACAGAAAGATGTACTACTTCTAACTATGTGTGTACCGTAATCATGTCATCTTCCAGTGCTGCAGGTGAGCCAGGACTCAGCTCCCCATCAGAGTGGTCCGAGGATGCATTTCTCTTTCTTTTCTTTGCTCCCACTAAAGTAATAGTGCTGCCAGGAGGAAGTGGAAGGACAGGTGAGAGATGAAATGAAACACTGGTAAAAAATAAATGGGACTTTTAAAAAGCTTCATTTTGAATAATGAACTGATGTTCCATTAGCTTACTTTGCTTTAGCCTTGCTTTTGCTCTTGTTCCCAGGCACAGATATTACTGCACCTCCAGCCATCGCAGTTGTTCCTCCTGGTGCCTTCACTTTGCCCTTTTTGTCAGCCCCCATTGCAGTTTTTTGAACCAGTCCACCAGATACAGGACTCTTCTTTTTGCTTGACCCTCCGCTGCTTTTTTTCTTTGTAGCAGACACCACAGTCACAGTACCCCCAATTTCTGGAGAGGTCTGTGAGCTCGGAAGCTCATCCTGATTCAGGACTCTGGGCAGGTTCTTCTCACCGCGTGCTTTGGCCCGGGCAATGGCTTCAGCCACTATACGGTTCGCTTTTTCCTGCTTGCAGAGAATCTCCACGCGTCGCACAGATGCAGACTCGCCAGGAGCCTTGGTAATGCGAATGGCCTGGGATGGAGTGGTGGTTGTAGTAGAAGGACCTGCAGTCGAAGAGTTGATGACCTTCACCACAGAGACTGCACCGCCAGATGAGGCTGAACTTGTCTGTGTGGGTGGAAAATCTTTTTGTAAGCATTCTTATGTTTAAAAGCATTACGCCGTACTCTAATGGATGCAAATGTGCATGCAAATATGAAGGGTTACCTGAGGTTGTAGGAGCATTTTGAGAGGTACAGCAACTCTCTGTCCTCCTTGACCCTGGGATATCTGCAACACCTGAGGGGTACCAGTGTTACCAGCTCCTGACACCAGCTGATACTGTTTGAATGAAAGAGCCAGTGGATTAAAGCCTCAATGAAAATTACTTTAAAAAAGGTATAAAACTATTTGGAATAAGATGAAGAAAATTATATTTTTGGCATTTTATTAAGTGTATTTGCAACATTATTAATTTAATATTTCAATCATGATATTTTCAGACATGGCAGCATGTAAAACACACTTGATAGTGCTAAATAGCGCAACAGTGAATTTCCAAACCCATTACATCTGATATTTATAGCTGATCTATAGACGCAATGCCACAAAAGCCCAAAACAGACCATGAAATAAAAACAAATAAACCTTACTAATGGTTTTTCTAAGACAAGGTCATTTGAATGCATCGTAACTAACAACACAGGTGAGCAGTCTTACTAATTCAGCCTGCATGCTAGCAAAATACAGCATGAGGTTACCCATCATGTCTGTAGCCCTGATGTAGACACAGTCACAAAAATGATATTTATTTAATGGCCAATGCAGCATTTGTAAGAAGTGCATGTAGAAATCTCAGAAAATATCCGAAATCTTTGCTCACTTCAAAACACCAGATGGACACAAAAACAGACTCAAAACAAAAAGTTATTGTGCTGATTAATTAAATAAGGTTGCCTGCTAACAAATAATAGCTAGCACAGCTATTACATTGTTTTTGTTTTTTTTATTTGGACTGATGTGTCCTGGATAAACAAAAGCATTTGTCCTTTTGTGTGTGTTCTCCAACAGTATGATCAATAGTACCATATCAGACTTGAAACCCATGCTTTTGAGACTTGGAAAAGATGAAATAGGCAAATAATAAAGACACTGGAAAATAGAGTGAAAAATAATTCAAGACCAAAATAATTATTATAATAATCTGATCCCCCAAATGTGTATGTCTACCCACTATAAGGGGTGTTTCTTACCTTTACTCCTCCTTGTTGGTTGGGCTGCTGTTGCACTTGCAGCTGAATGGTGAGGACTTTGGGCTGCCCTCCAGCCTGGCCTGCAGCGCGAGCCTGGGTTAGTGCTGCAAGCTGGCTTCCCTGAAGCACCAGTTTGCCACCAGGGAGCTGACCCAGCACCAGTCGAGCAGGGGCCTGGGCTTGCTGCTGTTGGCCCCCTTGTGCAGTCTGAACCTGCGTAACCTGCTGTTGAGCTGTAACGGCTTGACCCACTGGCGTGGCAGAGCCAGTTTGAGAGGGCTGTTGGAGAACCAGGGTGATGCGCTTTGCTTCACCCCCCTAAAATGAGATAAAAGATTAAGACTCACTACAGCAGACAGTTTACTGCAGACCCTTTCAAAACATCACTCGTTATGGTACAGAGATGGTGAGATGTGCTGATGATTACCTGGGTCTGCATGGCTGGCTGGAGCTGCACCTGACCCTGCGTCTGGACCTGAATCTGAGTTGCCTGACCTTGGGACTGTATCTGGGCAGCCTGGGGTTGGACTTGGACTGTAGTCTGGCCCTGACCAATCTGCGCTTGGGCTGGAATCTGTACCTGAACTTGCTGGCCTTGGGTTTGCTGTACCTGCTGAGGCATGGATGTGAGCAACACCTGTTTCACCGGCCCATTGGGGGACTGCAGCAGCCTTTGTACTCCTGCAGTTCCCACCTTGACTTGGGCTTGTCCTGGGCTCGCCTGATTCAATACTGTCCCCCCCTGCAGAATGGACATACCAGGTTTAAGTGGAGTGCCTGACAACACACGGATAACCTTTCCACTTGTCTGGGGTGTGGTTCCTGATACAGTCTGCAGCACCTGGGCCTGACCCTGGGGTCCTTTGAGAATGACAATTTTACCACCAGCTTGCTGTGTCAGTGCAGCTAACTGTTGAGGAGTGAGCTGGTGAGTTATCTGTGCGAGCTGCTGTGTGGTGACTGTGGTAGTCGTAGCAGGAGGACTAGAAACAGTCAGAGGTGAGCTCAGCAAAACAGTGCTACCGGTTGCTCCACTGGTGTTACTGGCAATGGGTATGGTGGTCTGGGCTTGAAACTGAGGTATGGTATCAACAGGGGTGGGAGTAGGAGCTGGGGTCATGATAGAAGCAGCAGCTACAGAAACTGTCTGAGCAGGCACCGGCTGCTGCGAGGCAACTTGAACAAGGCCATGGTCTGGGATGGCAGGAGCAGCTACAGAAACACCAAGGCTTGTGTTGACTGTGAGTTCAGGGGTGGAGTCTGGCTCAGCCGGTGGATCCACCTCGCCCAAAGCTAGCTTCAGAGCTTCTTCCACAGGGTCTGAGGAGCCCTGAGAGAAGGTGTCATCCGGCAGGGCATCCAGGTTAAAAAGGGGCGTGTCCTCAAAGAGGTCCATAATGGGATCTGCCATCTTGCCCACTCCACTCAGGGAGACGGGCACAATGTTAAGAAACTCCGAGATGGAAGATATGTATTTGTTGTCCAATTCTTCTCAACTTTTAAGGAAAAAACTGAAAAAAGAAAAGAAAGGTGGTAATTAGCACAATGTTCTAAGAGCAGAAATCCCAACAGACTTCCGGGTCAGAGTTTAGGATGACAGGGTTTAGAAAAAGCAGAGAAAGTGGCATTAAAAAAATAAAGACAATTCTTTTGTTTGCACCTTGCTCTCTCCTGTCTGTCTGAAGTTTAATATAATTCAGATAAGCCTGCAACCTAATATGACCCAATATACACATAATTTGCACAATTCATTAAGTACACACTTGCTTTTGCCTTTGCATCAGAGACTGTGCATTTAAATCAATGAGAAAAACTACCTCGTTATACTTATTTACTAGTTATTATATATTTTTTTAAGAAAGAAGAATAAGAACCATATAACATGAAAACTTAACCCTACAACAGTTTATATGTTTGGTCTAACTTATGACATTATCCAGACACGCTTTCAAAAGTGATGCTGTAGGTTTTGAAAACCATATAAATTAATAAATTTTTATAATATCATATATAATTTATCGACTCATAAGAAAATGTAATGTTGAGACAAGTCTGTGGAGTCAGACAAGAAGGGTACTGATGCTGGACAGGTACGATGCTTTCCTCCGCTTGTATTGCAGTCTCTCCTACAAAACGGTGGCTAGCATTAGCTTCTCCCGCGACCAAAATGTGTCGATTACAAAACCGTGCGAGGCACCAAAAACATATGGACGCTCATAAACACAATCTATATAGGTTTCATGTCGTCGGTGTCCTACTCTGTCATTTACTACCGACCATTCAGTCTACCGGACTCCTTCTATCTCATCAACAAACCGGACCAAACCAAAGCAACGTGCCACAATAACCATTGCCCGTCAACGTTCAGACACAGGTTAGGCCGCAATACTGTTTCGGTTGATCTGCGTCTAATTTTCGGTAAAAATACCTGAAAATAACCATCATAAACACTGCCCCAACTGCCACAGTAATAAATTCGGGGTGCTAAATTTACCTTTGCATCGACACACATGGCTTTCTCCGTCTCACAACACTGTACGATTACAGGAAACGGCCAGGGAAGAGCAGGAACTAACTTCTTGCTAGAGAAAGCGTAGAAAGCGTGCCCCTCCGATGCTACAGAAAGATGATTGGTCCGTCTTTCCCCGAGCCGGCAGCATGCGGAATTCTCATTGGCTTAAATAATAATCCATCATTTTTACTGTTTCTCTAGGCGGGATAAGAACCGTAGTTAGGTTGAGAAAACAATAAATGCGGCCTAGCTGAGATCATTTGACTCGGTGATCTTCAGCTTTGCTGTTTTACAACCGCAGATGCTTGTAAAAAGCACGAGATTAAAAAGAAAGGTAGACAAAAATAAATAAAATGTGTGTTAATAATTTATAAAGAGTTGCACGGGCTTCATAACTGTTTGTGAATGACACCATCAGTTTTTAAGCGTTTTATTTATTGGCTCAGCTCGGGAAAAGGTCCACACCATTAAATGAATGAAGATTCTTGTGGTGCCTTTGCATCACTTTTTATATGGAACAATACATATGTAATGAATGGCCTCTGGCGTTTCTGATTTTGATCTATTACATATTTTGGTTACTTACAACGCTTGTGTGATAGTCTGCGTGTGTGCGTAATAGATTCAGGTGTGTGTGCGCCCTCTAGTGCCCCAGCACTGAAACAGCCACTCACTGCGCATACACAGGTTTTGTAAAAGGTGTTTAATGCTATTTGCACCTAATTTGATTGATAATATGAATAACTACAAATGCTCATAGAGCGTAGATCTTCTCCAAACCATTGTTATTTTATTTTAGCTTATGTGTGCAGGCGCTTTTTTTTAGTTGGAAGCTCTAATAGCAAAATTATCCATTTCCACATTGTAAAAATACAGTTAAAATTCTTGGATCTAGGCGATAATATGGATTTAATAATTTGTTCCTTATTCCATGTCAGACATTTCCTGAAATGTTCAACTCAATTAAGCTTTGATGTAGGGTTCCTGAGGGAAATGGCCATAAAATATCATATGGAATGAGAGGATGGGCATTTTGGACTGACATGAATCCAAACAAAATGACGAGGAAAGTGACGTTTTGTTTATGGAGAATGTACAGCTTTTGCAGTTCTTGTTGGGTGTCCTGCCTCAGAGGACGTTATCATTTTCCCCTGGTTGGTTCCTGAAGTGTAGATGTTTCTTATGTTGGGTGACACAAAAAGATTCAGTAGACCTATCATTAAGAATTACACACTGTTCTAACACTGTGTCCAATACAGTAGGGAATGTCAGTTTTGCATTTCCCAAGAAAGCTTTCTCCTAAAAATCTTGAAACCAGAAATGTGTGACCCATAATGTAGTTGGCTTACACAATAGACTGATTAGAAATAATAGAGAGAAAGCGAAAGGGACTAAAGCAGCTGATCCTGAACCAATGAAGTGTAAGTAACTATATGTGACAGTACACCACACTTTATCCATGGCAGTCCTGCAGTGATGAGCCTGCCTGCACGCCAAAGTGTCCATCTGTCTGTTGCCCTGTGAGAAGGATCCACCATACACGGCACTTATACTCTGTCCCATGCTGGTCTGCCTGGTCCACGCCAACGCCAGCTCTGCTGGTGGGAACTATATTTACAAGCCGCTGCTGTGGCATTGGAAAGTGCACCATAAATGATTAGAGAAAAACGACTTTGCATCAGCAGATTAACCAGTTAAGCAATGACGCAAAAACAAAATCCCATCTGCATTCATTCTTTCACGCTTACTCAAAAATGCTCTCAGCCAGGTTTAAGCAGTTTTATTTGAACTTTTTGATCTGAATAGAAATTTTTTAATAAATAAACATCTGTTGCAGGACACTGACAGGCATATTAGTGGAGCATCAGTCATACGGCACACTCAAATAAAGGACACATCTTTTAAGCTCGACTGGATATCATTTGAAGCACAGCAGTGTTTTAAACATCGTGAATTAAAAAAGTTAGGGCTTTCATATACTCTTAGCACAGAGGCACATTGCTACTTTAGTAATTTTGTCACAATGAACACAAGTATTTATACATAGAGATAGTGAAGACAAATTCCACAGACAAATCATTTACTGGGAGCTTTTGCAGTGTTTAACCTTTTCTTTCTGTTAGTGGGAGTTCTCTGGATTTGCAGTCTATAGGTCAGTCCTGCTTTGACCCAACTTTTCATGCACTGTATAGTAACCTTTCCCCAATCCCCATCTCTTCCACTGTTTTGTTCATCCACGCCCACATACCCATTTCTCCTCTTTCCACCCTCACAGCACTAAATCGTTTCACCTTTCTCACAAGGGGAAGACCAGGAATCCAGAGAAGGTGGAGTACTTCCAGCCTCCCATAAGATTGCCTCTTTCCAGTCTGAGGTAGGCCTTGTCTCCCTTTTCCATAATCACTAGGCCGGCATTGGTGGCGGCTTCTCTAGTCACATCTTGGTCCCCGGCAAAAGCTGAAATCATTGGCCAGCCGTTCACCATCAGGCTGACCTAAGAGACAAGAGGCAAGGGAATTACACATGGTATATGGATCAGCTGGGATGCTAAATACAACAATCATTACCCAAGTAGGCACATACCTGAATAGTTTGTCTGTTGTAAGCCTTTACAACATGGAAATTGAAGCTGTACACCCCTCTCCGTGGTGCCAGGAAGATGCTACTCTCTTGGTCAAAATGAGTGCCCACATTAACCAGAATCTGAGATAAAGACAGGTTAATAGATACACGCTTATTCTATCAATCTAGCATTATTATTAGCAGGCAGATGCTTATCTGCACTTTTGTACTCACATTATCAAAGTAGATGATCATGGTGCGGTTACTCATGTCTGTGGGTTCGTGGTTGGTCTGCCGGCTGGCGGAGAAGGCTACTCGCCCAGAGCCGGAGCGGACAGACATGCCCAAAGCATTTCCAGCGGGCTCAGAAGAAGGAGTGGAATCGCATACCACCAAACATTTCCCTTCAAGGATGATGGGCTCTGTGTCATTCTGGCCTCTGGACCCCAGCGGACCCCATAACAGCAGCACACTCAGCAGGGTCAGGAGGTCACACTGGATTGAGCTGAGCTGCATGTTTAAACCTCGGATGCTTGGTCAGTTCTATCTTACTGATGATGCTATAAAGAAGAGTCACTCTGATCAATTTAAAGTGTAAATAAGCATACCACAGCTGAAGAGATTGCCCTTTTGGAAATCCCTCAGCCTTTCTCGGTTAGAAAGAATAGGATGAGAGGGAAAGATCTTCTTATTTAAACCTTTAGGCAGCTTTAAGTGTAACCCTCAGTAAAGCAGCAGTGCCAGCAGATGGTCCAGATGAAACTCAGAATGGGTCAGAGTTCATAGCTGCCAGTCAGAAACTTTTTCCTTTGCCCATTCAAACCCCAAACCTCCTGTATGTGCTGGGTCAGCAGGGTCCAGACTGACAATCACAAAGAGACAAACCAAATCTTGATTTTTCGCAAGTTGATTTCCTCAGCAGAAAACGATAGAAGAAGAAAGCTGGGACGGAGCTGAGAGAAAAAGGGAGAGCAGATCCAAGTTCAGGCTCTATACTAAGGAAGAAGGTGATGTACAAAGGAGAGGTGAGGAAAAAAAGTGATGAGGTAGGTTTCTGGAGAGGTGACAGGGGGGAGGATGTAAGGCCCAGAAGGGAGCGAGAAAGGGAAATAGAGTGGGGGAACAACTCCACTGAGTGACCATCTGTTTTCTACACATACCCTCCTCCCTCCTTCCTTACCTCCCGCAAACCTCAACACGCACTCCCTCATGCACACTTGTTTTTTTCTCACACTTTCTCATACATTTGCAGCAGCTACACATAAAAATGCCTCTTGCTTTATTTAGCATTCTCTCTTTATTTTCTCTGGGGCCCTTTTTATCTGTCTAAACTCTCTGAAATTACATGTTGTTTGGGGTTTTTATCTTTAAGTAAAACAAACCACAACAAAGAAACAAATACACATTATTGGTTGTAAAAAGATTCCCATTATAAAAACTAATCTCTACAATTCACCATTAAAAAGTGCTCTAACATGATTTACTTGCTTTAGAAATCTAACTACACGTGAACAAGAGTAGATCATCACCTGTTTCCACTTGAACAGTCTTGTGTTTCATATCAGGTGAAAACGTATCCGTCAGCAGATGAACAAACCGGAAGAAGCTAAAAAAATCCTTATCCTAAAGCTCTTCTATCACATTATCTTAGAGCACGAGAGTCGAACTAATCACAACCAATCCAGAGTATGCTGTGATCGTTCTGCGTCTCTAGCTCTCTGTGTCCTCTTCCTCAGCCAAATCCCCCCACCTCCCTCCGTCTGCTTCTTTCTCACCCTCTACATTGCATCCACCCACTCACCTTTACAGTGAAATAAAGTAAAATAATTGGGCATGGAAGCAGCTTCAAAGAGCAAAGTTAGTGAGTGAGTGGCAGTTGTTTCTCTTTCTTCTGTAATTTCCAGTGAAAAGGCAGAATCTCCCATGTGTTCAAACTCAGTAAAAAGGATCAAATGCTCCTGCATGACTGTATATCTGTGCTTTATTTTGCCAGGTAGCCTCTTTTATCAGATTTTAGCAGATCACAGGCACCAGTTGCCCCATAATAATATTTTTATAAACAGCCCAAGGGTCCACCTACCACAACCAAGGTGCTTACAAAAGAAAGATGTGAATGTATTTGAGAGATTCGCAACCTTTCTTTGCAACTCATTTCAGAAGCCTTATTAAATAAAAATGCATGACATTGTTGAAATGATGTTATAATATTTCTTATTTTTATTTGTAAAGAAATGAGCCTCTGCATCTGTGCTCGTGCAAATACTCCGAGCTTTCTTCTGGAAGTCATTTCCATGTTAATATCACATGATCATAGTTTTGGTAAGGAGGTCATGCTCAGTCTGAGAGCAAAGCTCCTGGTAAAGGATCCAGCATGAGTCTGTGTGGTTGTCAGACTTTGACAATAGAGATGTGACTATTGAGCTCAGCTTTGTAAAGTCCAAAGCCCAAGCACACTGGCTGGGTGAAGGTCGTTGAGAAGGTGTGGAGGTGGATCAGATTGTTGGATGACCCCACCTCTGAGAAGGTGATAGTTCCTGCGCTGTAGTCCACAGCAACTGCGACTCGGTTGCTAACCATTTGGTACGTGAGGCGGGTCTTCCTGCGGTTGTGCCAGGCTGCCAGCTTTTTGTCATGTTGCTGCGTCAAACTCCATGACACCTAAGAAGAAACAAAAACATAGCAGAACATGTTTGGTGTTTTATTGTGGATGAAGATGACTGTGATGAGAAAGAAGTTCTTTGCACCACTTTCAGTCATTAAACTGACGTTTAAAAAGCACAAAGATAAAAACCTGTAGGATTACCCACATGTATGCAAATGATTTATACATCAAGGAATGAGGAAAGTAATCATTATCTACACATAGTGCACACTACCAGTCAAAAGTTTGGACATACTTTTCGATTGAATGCAAAGTCGTTTTGACTGGGAGTGTACATGTCTATGGCATTGTGCACCATTTGGCAATGTGTAAATGCTGTTTGGGTAAATAAGCATGTAATTCTGAGACAGCACTGATCTTTGATTAGAAATGATAAGGTGCTTCAGAGCACTACATGAACATATGAAGACTGTCCTGAACTGAAAACCAGTTCAACAACCTTTTCTTTCCAGCCAAACTGGAGAGAAACAAAGCTGGGGAAAGACAGCCACTTAGGGAAGCTTCATAACTAATTTCTGAAACCCCAGATTCCCCCTCGTACAATTAAGTGAAAAGAGATGAAATAAAAGATCTACAGGAGGAGGGATGTTTTGCCATTATTCAGACAGACCTTGTTGTTCCCAAAGGCGTTTGCTTCTTTGCCCTTCCGTCCAATGCTGCGATAGCAGATGGCTACGTCCCAGAATCCCTCAGCCACCAGCTCCCAGTAGTGCATCCCAGAGGAGAAGGTCTGAACAGTCAGGACCTGTGGCCAGTGGTCAAATCGCTCAGGATGAGCAGCGCAGGGCAAGCGACTTTTAGCACGGGAAACCGAGCGCAGGTCATCAGAGATGCTCAACAGAGGGTGGGCCGTGTTTGTGTCCAGACTCAAAGGACTGGTTACTGTGAGGTGGGAGAAAGCAAAGATCAGTGATTTCCTTCACTTATTCTTGTGCTTTCTGCTTGTTATTTGATAAATGCGGCATGCTACTGCTCCTGTATAAAACACAACTCTATGTATATCCATTAGACAGTTTATAGAGCACGTGTTAGCTGCCTCATAAAGGCCATTTACAGCTCTTAGTGTTAGAAAAATATGAGATATAAGTAAAAAATAATTTGATTGTAAAAAATATCAATTATAATATTGAACGATAGCTTTACTGTACTAATGGAAAACTTCCTTTGTGTTATTAATGAAAGCTAAATGACAGCAAAGCCTAAGCTAAACAGTGGAGCTTCCAAACATATGAACAGCTAACTACCGGTTCTTCATTTTGGGAAGGGTCCCTGCAGAACAAAATAGAGTCAGCTGATTTAAGCAATCCAATTTTATCTGCAATATTAACATTTTGTATTATGACTGTTTTCTTCCAGGTTCTGAATGTGTCCATGCACATGGTACAAAGAAGCACAGAATGGTTTGTTGAGTATATGTGCAGCATGGTGGTGCAGTGGTTAGTGCTGTGGCCTCACAGCAAGAATATCAATGGTTCAAGCCCAGGCTGGGGAGGCCTCAAACCAGCTGGTGGCCTTTCTGTATGGAGTTTGCATGTTTTCCCCATGTATGCATGGGTTCTCTCCCGGTACTTCAGCTTCCTCCCACCCTCAAGACACACATGTTAGGTTAATAGCTATGGTTAAAATGACTGCTTATTATATGTAAGTCGCTTTGGATAAAAGCATCTGCCACATGACTGTATAGTAGACTGTATAGAGTACAAAAAGACTGTGACTGCAGCCTCCTGATGCATCAGAGCTCAATCCAAGTGAGCGTTTTTGAAGTGTTAGACATGTTGTCCCCACATGAAATAAAAACAAATTATTTAGAGGAATGGTGAATCAATCTCAAAGTGCTCTGAAGCTGCGTGGTGGCCCTTATTAGAAATATTTTGTAGACAAATCAAGATAAATCAGAAGGTTTTTCCATAGAAACTTGGATAAAGCCACGCTTACTCTCCATATTGGCTCTTTATTTACATAAAACTTAAAGGACAAATACATGCCATTGACAAGAAGGCATGCAACATTACTAAACACTTTATATGGCACTTACAGAGCTCTCTCTTAAGTTCACTGAGACATCGGAGAGTGGCGGTGATAAACTCTCGATATTTGCTTTCTATGTCTTCCAGGATGTGTTTCCTGTCCTGACTGATGGGGTCCGGGGTAAAAAGTGGGCAGTTCAGATCGGCTAATAACCTAAAACACAAAACACCAACACGTGTGGGATTAAAAAATCATAGGAACCAGGAGATATGTGTTAACTGTAAGGGAAATATTTTATTAATTGGAATCTAATTGGTCTTTGTCTATCAAACAAAAACACCCCCAGACAAAAGATATGAGTATATTAATGCACTTTACAACATAATCAATGCAATCTATCTGCTCTGGACTTACTTTGTGTCATCTGATTGAAAGGCCTGAGGAGGAAGAAAGGTAAAGGACAACAAAAAGAAACATGTCGTAAAACATTTGCAGAAAGAACCATAAGGCATTTCAATTCTGAGTGTAAAAATGAGAGTCCTACCCAGATGAGCAGGAAGGGGTCCGTCTCTGCAAGCAGCAGGGTCAGGTAGTGCTGGATGTTCACTGTCTGGCTCATGTCATACTTCACTTTTGCACAATCTTGGTGCACACGCTCTATGACCTGTTGTCTCTCTGTCTTGGTGATTTCTCTCAAAGATCCCACCAGCTTCTTCACCTGGACCTGCAGGTCTGAGTCCAGCCGCCCCACCTGATTGTCGTCCTGCTTTAGAGATTCCTGAAACCAGTAATGAGAGTCAAGCATCACTTATTAGCTACATTAGCAGCATCTAAATTAGAGAGTGTTTAAGTCCATGTATGCACAATTTCTACTAAGAATGCTGAATTTTGTTTGCACAGGCACTTAAACTCACAGCCATGGTGAGATCTATTTTCTCATGCTCTTTGAGAATTCGCTCCCCATCTTTTAATTTATTCTCTGCTTTGATGAGCAGTGTCTGGAGAATGACCTGTGAAATCACAAATTTGTTGTTTTAAAAATGTCAGGCTGGAGATAAGTATATGAAATCACACTAATTCAAACAGCCAAGCTAACCTTCAAATCCTCTTCAACCTGTCTCAGCGCCTTCACTTTGTGCAGGGCATGGCCACCTTCCAGCAAACAGTCGCCACACAAATACGCCCTCTCATCCACACAGTAGTAGCGGAAGACCTCTGAGTGCGCTGGACACCTTCGCTGGGATAGATCCCATAGTGGATCCACCAGCAAGTGGGTGCTAAAAGCTGGTCTCTCCAGATGGGGCTGAAGGTGGCTGGTACACAATGACACCTCACATCTGAGGCAGGTCTTGACAGCCAGTGATGACCGTCCCTCTTCTCTTTTGGGAGGGCAGGAGTCACACTGCACTTCACCGTGCTCCTCCTGACACTGCGGGCAGGTGAAGCGACCTTTTCCTTCCTCTTTGCTACTCCAGGCCTCACGGATACAGGCAGGACAGAAGCTGTGGCCACAGGGCAAAGGATGGGCATGGCTGAAGCTGTCTCGACACACAGAGCAGGTCAACTCTTCATCCAAGGATGCCATGATGCTCAGATGAAGATTCCTCAAGAGGGTTGCTAACTAAATGGTAGAAACAATATAGAAACAACAATGGAGGTTAAATTTTAAACCAGTGAAAAAACACTCAAAGCAAAGCCTGCAAATGAAATTTCCATCAGTGCCTGAATAAGCAAGAGCTATTAAACCACTCATTGTTTTGGGGGTTTACATTAAATGACAGAAGACACTGGCCTAAGCCAGCATTTATCTGGGGACAGGAGGAAAGCCCTCATTTCTCTCCAACTGTTCAGTCAGACCAATAATCCCGTCTACTGTGTGTTTGCCTGCTGAGTTCTAAGAATAGATCTCTGGACCTTGCGTCAAATCCAAGAAAATACAGACAAAAATAAGAGAAATTGTCGATAATGCAGGCGGTCAACACAAAAACCGTAATAATGGTTGATAATTCAATCCAAACCTCCCTGACGTGTTAACTGACCTCTGTATCTCCTTGAAAAAGACCTTTTCATTATTACCCTTACCAGGTTCAACTGAAGACGGTATACGCAACAAAAAAGTAAAGAAAAATGTTTTTGATTATTTAAGTTAAAAGTGATCATAACACTGACCTTAACCTTAACTCCAGTCAGACCCAAGCTGTTGCTGTGGAGGGATCAGGAGATCATCCTTACAAACTCTCTGTCCTCTTTATCACGTACTCTGTTTCTTTTTTGTTCCATCTCGTTAACACCAGTCGCAACACTTTTACTAAGCTTAGAAAAACAGAAGAAAGAAGAAGTCCTTCTCACCTGCTGGAGTCCTGGTGTTTGCAAACCGGTGCCATTGGTGAATGTATGCGTTACGTGTGGTCAGTATGGGGACTAATCCCCACAGATTTATGGTACTCCTTTCCTGGGAGGGGAGGGGTGGCAACAAAGTCAGTCTTTTCTTTTCTCTTCTTTCCATCTAAAACAAAAAGATGTTAGAAATAAGGAAAGAAAACTAGAAACTTGATTCAGGTGAACAAAATGAATGAAATGACTTTTTGGCCTCTCGGTTCAGTGAGGTTTGTTGGTATTTTTACAGTCCCACCACAGAATTTCAATCTGGTTAATGGCTGGATTTCCATTAGTGAATTTGCTTATTGCTGCTGTAGATTTGCCACCATGTTTGGGATCACTGAGCTCATGAATTGCCCAGTTTGACCCAAACTTTAGCTGTCAGACAGATGGACTCATATTAACATGCTCTTACATGGTGTCCTGTGGCTGCAAAACAAACCTGGATCATCACACCTCCATCACTGTGCTTAACAATTGGCATGAGGGGTTCGTGATGGTTAGGTTTACACAACATACAACTACCTGCACAGTGACTAGATATCTGCACTTTGTTCTCTTTTATCCAGATTGTTTTTGTAATTTGAATGTATTTTAGCAGAGCAAAGGCTTGTTCTTTCAGAGAGAAAAGGCTTTCTCCTGACAATCCTTCCTAACAAGCCATATTTATTTTAGTCCTTTTGGAATTGCACTGTCATAAAATTTGACCCATGCTAACTCAATCAGTCAGGGATGTAGCTCTTGTTGGGTGTACTTGCTAAGCATCACCTGGCTGTTTTTTCCATCTTAAATCTGACGCTTTAAGAAATCAAGGTGCAGGATTTGTACCAAAACAGTGCATAAGCATGAATTTCATGTGAAAATTTGTACATATGTGTACCTTTGTGTTCTGCACTCTAGAAAGAACAATCAGGACCTGAGTGATAAAAATGCCCTTTAAGTTGTTGTTGCCCATCTGGAAACAGCCTTCACACTGATAGTTAGTGTAGAATCACCAGTAAAACTGTGTGTTTTGGACTGTGGGACGAAGCTGAGAGAAACCTGCTTATACACAGAAAGAACATTAAACATCCTTCCAGATTAGCCACAATTCAACAATAAAACTGTCTTTATGCATCATAATTTACCACCATCTGTTTGACCTATTTGCTAAAACCATCAAGCTATCAAAGGTGAAATTAAGGATTGTTCATGCTACTGACAGGCGGCTTTTTATAACTGTCTTTCTCTGAGCACAGAAGTGTCATAATTCTGTAATTTTTGCAAATCCTGTTTCTGCAGTTAACCTATACTCTCATAAATAATGTGAGACCTTGTGTAGTTCAGGGTTTTTTATGTCTTAATAAACAAAATTTTTAAAAATAATATACTTTGTCATATTTACCTTTCATATAATTGTTCCTGCTATTTTTTTTAAATGGTGTCCACAGGATTAGAGATGGAGTGAGAAGTTGTTCTGCAAGGGAATGACAACCTGTCCAGGGTATACCCTGCCTTCTGCTGCAATCTGCCCCTTGCAACCCTGAACTGGATTAAATGGTGGAGAAAATGAATGAATGTGAAAGTTTTTTCCTTTGCTGTTATTGTTAACTTTTTACTAATAAATGTATTATTTCTAACAAAAGAAGAAGCTCGGTGTCTTCAGTAAAGTATAATGGACCTTGAGATGTAGAAGCTCAAGGCTACACTGCTGAACAGTAAAGCAAAGAAGATGAAGGCACAGAGCTTTCATCAAGCAAGCATTTCAGCTGTTTCACCTTAAAAGAATTTCACATCAGAATAACAAGAAAATATCTCAATAAACATCACATATTAATTGCCCGTGTATTGCTTTTATTCTGTGGAAATATTGAAAAAATTCCTACAGAACAAGTCTTTGTATCTGGGTTAATGAAAACCTGAGAAGATGTGAAGGTTTTTGATAGGCAAAGACCTTGTTACTATAGTAACATTGAGCACTTCTTCCTACCAGCACAACGTACAGAAGAACAGAAAAGAAAGAAGATTAAGTATCTGCTTTTTTATTGTACGTAATTCTTTTTTTAAAGTAACAGATTGACCAATGATCTGTCATATACATCCATGTTATCTATTCTATTCTACAGTCGCGGTAGGCGCCTTTATCCAAAGCCACTTACATATAATAGACAGTTATTTTAACCATAGTTATTAATCTAACATGCATGTGTTGTGGGTGGGAGGAAGCTGGAGTGTCCGGTGAGAACCCACACATACATGGGGAGAACATGCAAACTTCACACAGAAAGGCCACTGAACAACCCTCCCCAGACTGGGCTCAAACCAGCAACCTTTTTGCTGTTGGGCCAAAGTGCTAACCACTGCACCACCATGCATATAATATAATTACTTTGCTTCTCAGTTGCATTCAGTCAGTATTTCAACAAAACTTTTTAAAAATTTTCAACAAAACTTCCTGTTTGTGTTTAGAGGGTTAACTTTAACATACTTTGTGGCATTGAAATACCCTGTCCTTCCCCATGTTTACCATTTTGCAGATTATCTTTATCACACAGATTTACCACAGATTTGGTCACTTCCTTGTTGGGTTTATCCAAAGACTTCAAAAACCATAACTGATTATTTGGGGTTATGAAGAATTCATGGTTCAGGGCTAAAATACATTGTTTTACAATGCAGCCATCAATTATGAGAGGTATTCACATGCACATGTTCTTATGACCTCTAGACATGCATACTTTGAATGACAGGTCATTTAAGCCTGCGTGCTCATGTGCTGAGCCTCAGTGAGCCTCATGTGAAGCACGTTAATGTATTTATGTTATTTTTATTTACTTGAAGGGGAAAATGTGATTTCATGAAACACGTAATACATGAGTAAAAAAGTCAGAATTAGCTAAAAGGCTATTTTTCTTCTGTAGTCCCCTGGCCATGATGTTAAAAAAAACAGTAAAAAATACATGAATAGGACAGCTCAGACATACACAGTTAGTAAAGACATAATACTAAAGACAAAACAACTTCATGACACAATACAAGCAGCAATAGAAATACATGATGTTAAGAGCAATAAAAACAAGTGGTCTTGTTGCACTATGACTTGTGTGAGACACGCTTGACAATAAGCGATTGAATGTAAAAAGGTTTTTGTCTGTTGACATTTCATTTCTGACTGAGCAGAAATTTGCAGTAATAAACTTGATCTTTTTACACAATTTGACAATATGAGGTTTAAAGAAAAAGTTTGAATCTATCAATAAACTATGATATTTATACTGGCTAACGACCTGTACTTTTTCACCAGCAACACATATTTTAGAGTCGTGGGAAATTCTCTTGATTTTACAAAAAAAAAACCTGCTAACCGTTTTGGAAACATTTAACTGCAAGCAACACTCATGCAGCCATGTCCTGTCTGCAAGAGGGTTGCAGCCAAAATCTTTCATTGTTGCAGCCAAAGTCTTTCGAGCGACCATGTTGAAATAAAAGTGTCTGCATACATAATACATTCAACTTTCATTTTCAACTAATACGTTTTACTTTGCAGTGAACTTTTCCACATTTTATCTTGTCACAACCACAAGCTTCACTGTGTTTTATTGGAACACTTTATGTGACAGACTGACATAAAATTAGTGCATAATTATGAAGTGGAAATGAAACAAAACATGGTTTGCAAATGTTTTTAAAAGTGTGGCATGCATTTGCATTCAGTCCATTCTGGCATCCTCAGATAGTCCACACTATGTGATTTATTCTCAATATAAAAGCAGCTAGTTACACTATTACTATTATTTATTCATTCATTGATATAGTTTTAATTTATTTATTAAAAGATCTGGAAACCCTGTGAAATTTTGTGGTGAGACAATCTATTCATAGGATTGTTATTAGTTGTATAGATCTACTCCACATAATTGTCATATTTTGACCTTATTGTGACCTCCTAAAACTGCAGTCACTGTACATTAAAACATTCAATTAATATGAAGTGATATGGTTAAAATAAACAATTGAATAAATAAATAAAATATGAAAGCAACTTCAAATATTTTCTTTTCAATGTCTTGAGCTGGATTATATTTGACCTAAATCTACACTTAGTCTATTTGCAGTTTTATTATCAGGAACCAGGTTTAGACATGTTTGTAAATGATGCAAAACGATAACGGAGTTAAATGTGTTTGATTAAATGTTGTCTGTGAGCGACACCTAGTGGTTTGTTGCTGTAGGACATAAGCTACAGCACCTGCAGATACACATTCAGTTTTCAGCTGACAAAATGTGCCAGGTGTTTTAATCCTTTAAGGTCTGATCCATGAATATTAGTAATATTGGGTCTATATTGGTCCCATAACGTAAAAGAAAATAGTTGGACATTTTGGGGGACATTTACCATTTATTATCATGTGATATGCTAAAATTATTGTGACCTTTTCTGCTTGGGGTCCATTGAGGCGCAAAGCAACTGGGTTTTGAGCAAAGTTTGTATGTTCGTTTTATAAAGTGACTCAAAAATCTGTATCATATATGCCCCGCTGGGCTCTCGCGAGTTGATTTAGAAAACTGGTTGTATTGCAATAAACTGACATGCCAGATAGGCCTACTGTCCATATGAAGCCTCTCATATCTTGACACTCTTGGTCATTATTTACTCATTTGAAAGCATGTGTCTTTATGGGTCAAGGATACACAAAATAAGATAATCTTTAAGTTTAATGTGCTTTCCCTTCATTTATTGATTTAGCATTATTGTTGGGATCCATGTCAGGCTGAGCGTCTCCTCGGCTCTCCGTGGCATGCACTCGTAAAGAGCCAGGAGCAGTGGTCACTGTTTCCCTGAATTCTGTCTGGCAGTGAGGGTCATTAATTATAAGAGACTGAGAGACAGACAGCTAACCGACCGGACAGACGGACAGACAGACAGACAGTACCGCAGCGACCGCAGACAAGAGCAGGCCTAGAAAAACACAAAGAGAGGAGGAAGAGCAGAAACTAATCCTTCCCCCTGTAGCGACCTGCGCCGCCCTGCGTGCTGCTCCTGCCACCGGACTATGAGTAAATACAGCCGGGCATAATAACCCCTTTGTTATAACAGAGTGAAACGCAATTTGCGACGGAGATAAATCGTTGAAGGGGGGAAAAATGCGACTGTCCGACTGCGCATCACCGGGAATGAATAAGGAAATGCTGCGCCAGTGTCCCGGCTGAGAGACGGAGCTGCCCGGACACGAGCCTCTCCTCCTCCCCCCTCCACACACAAGCCTTTAGACATTCTGCAACATCTGCGCCAATAAATCATCTTTTCCAACATGGTAAGTTGTTTTTGCGTTACGTCTAATATGATCGTGTCGGCCACGAGCGGCGCGTGGCGGAAATGCACATCCGGGACAGTGTTTGTCGCCGAAGTCATATTATTTTATGAATCATAACTTGTTATGATGTAGGAGCGCGCGTGGCGTTCAACAGGTCGCTGTACAGTAGCGGGGGCGCGCATCTCACAGCTGCTGGTTTCCAAACATTGACGTAAAAAGAAGATGTCCCTCCATCGGATTTGCGATCAAATAGACAAGATGGCACAGCAAATACAAAATGCCTTGTTGGCAGCTTAAAACACATTTAACTATCTTTTTCTGATCGTTTACAGCTGCTAGTTTTTACTCGTTTTCTTTGGCAGAATATGATCGATTATGAGATGCAGGCTGTGTACAATGATTTCCTTGTAGTTTTCGTATGGGTTTGTTTAGAAATGCTCATTTAAGGCCCAAAGCAGATACTTAACAGCCTGGTTTATTTTGTTGGATAATTTGGTGAGTTATAATTTTCTCACTAATATAAACCAGGCTGTAGGTCAATCACAATGGTAGATTCGACCAATCAGACTTTGCTTGAAACCAAGGATGCGATTTATTATTCTGTCCGAGCCCCAGAGAGGTAAAGAGGAGGTGGAGGGATGTCTGGAAGCCACGGGGCCCGGGTGAAAAATGATTTTCCTCCTCTCTCCATAGTTGTGTATTTCTTTCACTACCTTTCGCTCCACGTGGTAAGCGGTCGGGATGAGGGTGAAAAGGGAGCATTGTGCCTCCAGTCAGTGGCCTTATGTGTTAGAGAGGCTCTAAAAGGGTGATGTTCACTCAGCTGTGCTCCCTCAACGCCATTGTTGCAAATTCCGCCCCATTTCTGGCTGTTTACCCTCCTGCAGGAGCCAATCTGAAACACCACTTATAAGCCATAACGTACACATTCAATAAAATGAATATTATATGTGCAAGCTACGCTGTGACGTGATGGGTTTGGTGTAAAGCTGATTTTAATGGCCCCTTTGTGCACAGTTTTGCTATGTGGCGCACAAAGATGAGCGTTGCAACGTGGTTTGAGTTTGACTGATATCGCTTTGGAAGGGCCATAATGCGATGCAGGTCAGTTTCCTTCAATGTATAATGGATTACAAAAGATTGGCAGCAGAGTCTCGGTTCAAAAGACTGGGTGTTCACTCGCCATTTGAATGCAAAGTAGTCTAGTGGATGAACAAGTAGGCCTATATACGTGTGTGTGTGCGCGCGTGTGTGTGAGAAGGAGGGCCAACGTGAGTTTTGGGAAAAGAGACTTGTAAGGAACTGTCACACATGCCTCTGCTCTTCTGTTTTTATTTATTTATTGATTGTTGCTTTTCTCTCTGCATCATAATAACATCAAGGTGCCGATTTAATTTATATGATTTAATTGACCAGGATCAACTTGTGTGTGCATTTTGGAAAGGATGCTGTAGTTTTGTCTTACTATTTTTCTTTATAAGCCTATTTTTTCCTTCAGAGTAACTTGGATGCCAACCATTTTCAGCATGCAGGAAGGCATGATAAAAGTTGTGTATTGGCCATTGGCCTTCATCCTGCAGAAGCATGTCCCGACCCCAGCAGCTTATGAGCCTGAACCTTGCAGCATGTCGGATGCTTTTACTGTGGTATCTAAAGGGCTCTTCCAGTCTATGTTAGCTCTTACGGAGTTTCCTCTCTACGGGACAGGATCTCGTTTCTGAGCAGCCAGACCTTCTTATGATGCTTTAAAATGGTTCCAATGCTTCTCCAGAATCTTTATAGGTCTTCCAAAGTTTTCCTTTCAGCTAGTTGTGGCTTCTTTTCGACTTATTTTGAGTCCAGTCTTGTACCTGGTCATTATCAGAGGAATGTGTTTTTGTTTGTTAAGCCACCAAACACTGACCTTTGAATCATTCAAGCATTAAAAAAGGCTCCTAACTCACCAGATGAACCGGTGTTGTGTCCACACATATCAGATAACCTATTTTCAACAGCATTTTGAAGGACTTTGTTACAAGCAATCTGTCTCAAAGAAACATTATTTATTTCTGACATTAAATAAAAAATAATTAAAGATAAATGATAATACAGTTTCACACCATTTTCCTGAACCACTAAAGTGAATACCAAAAAAGCTGCAACCTGTTAGGGTGTGCCATGTGTCATGGCTGTAGCTCAGGTTGAAGAGCAGTTGTCTTTCAACTGGAAGGTTGGGAGTTCAATTCCAGGCTTCCCTTGACTACATGAAGTGTCCTTGGGCAAGACAGACACTGAACCCCAACTAGCCCCCCGATGTGCCTATCAGGATGTGAGTGTGTGTGAATGTGACTATGTATATAAAGTGCTTTGAGTGGTTGATAAGACTGGAAAAGTGCTATATAAGTATGAGTCCATTTACCATTTATGAAAAGGAAAGTTTAACTTGTGGTAGACAAAAGAAGACAACCTAAAAAGAATCATTAGCAGACAGACATTATATAAAACTTATGTCTCTAAGAAATAAGAAACACAAACCAAGCTAAAACTCAACCTAAGAAATGCATCTAGACCTTCATCTGATTCATTTACTGAAGTCTTATCAGACCTGATCCCAATGAAAGAGTGATTGTGAGAAATCAACAGGAAAATCATGTGAGATCAGATGAACAGCAAATGGAATAAAAGACAAACAACTTCCAAAGAAGAACTTTGGAAAGTCTGTCAACAAATAATTGGAAATCTCGTCTCAGAGTTTGTTAGAATGGTGCAAGCTGTCTTTTTTTTTTAGCTTATTTTATTAATGTTTGTGCTCATCTTAATAAATTGCTTCATGTATTTTATGTTTTTTCTGTCAGCATAAAGGGTTAGGTCAAGACTTTTGCACATATTGCAAGTTACACCTCAAAAATAGCTTTGATCCATTTAATATACGACCAAATCAAGGCCAGTTTCATACTCACTGGCTTGGAAAGGGAGGGATTAGTGAGATTATCAGAAAGTGCCCAATTTTAATTTAACAATATGAGGTTGCAGCCATAAGCTGCTGTTTCTGCTTTAACCTAACCTCTTCCTAAACTTTCAGAGATGCATACTACTAAGAGTTCAGAAATGTTCTGTAAATGCTTGCAGACGTATTGGTGAAGAAGAGGTTATAGGAAATTTGAACACTGCAAGAAGCAGGTAATGAGAAGGTCAGAGAAACTTTGGGAGCCACTGTATACGGTGCTCAAACTGCAACACTATTAGCTGCCATTGTCTCCTTTCGTCTTTGTTGCCAGCCAATGGAGCGTGAACATACCCACGAAGAAGTGTGCATGTGACAGTGTGTGCACACGGTTGTGTGTATTTCTGTCTGTTTCAGTTGCTGTGATCAGGGCCACCATGTGTCATGAAACTGTAGCCTTTTAAGCAAACAGAAGTGGTTTCTGAATGTGTTTGTGTGTCTGAGCGGACTCGTGTTTCTCACTGACAGGTAAGCTCTGTGAATCTTTTCACCTGTCCCTCTGTGCCTTCCCAGACTGTGTGTGTGTGCGCTTGTTGATGGATCTGTGAGTCATCCCGTCTCCAGAGTAGCCTGTTTGTTTTCTTTGCACGTAACCTCGCTTCCTCTGCCTGCCCCTAAACAACATTAGGAATGCGACATCAGAGTGTTTTAAGGTCATGTCTGCCGGCCAATCAGGCACCCAGCACGGTGCCCAGGACATAACCCATTAACGCTCCGTTAGACTACAGAAGGAAGGGCTCTTGAGGAGATAAAAGTGAAACGGACAGAGATGATAGAATGTGTTAGAATGTGGCTTCTTTTCACAGGGAATGAGGGATATGGGGGGGCAAAGTCCATTGTCTTGTGTGTTACCCTGGAAACAAGGTGGGCTCCTCTGCGGGTGAGCAGTGTCTGCTTGCAGACCACTGGGATTAGTGTGTCCTGTATTTGTGAGCAGGCTTGTGCTCCTGCAATGAATAATCTCTTTGTGCAATTGATAAGAGGGTGGAAATAAACCCACATATTCACCACGCACAGGGCATTTCTTTTATTTACTAGATATGTGGTACTCATCAGAAGTCTCTTTGGCTTCAGTAAATTGAGATTGCTTTCTTTTAAATTTCCACAGATGACAACTTTGCTGTGAAATCATCATATTTTCCAGTTATCTTGGACTTCTCTCCAGCTTCTCCTCAAAGTTACCAGCTGCCCCTTCCTGCTTTCTCATCTTCCAAGGGCTCGCTGAGCCCCCCTCCCTCCACAGAGGGTCCATTGCGACTTTGTTCACCAAAAAACCCTCACAGCAACTGTTCAAAGACCTACAGCCCCTCCCTTTCCTGACTTCTCTTCTCAAACACAATATCCACCTGCCCTTCGGCTGTCTGGTTGCAGTTCTTCATCTTACCCCATCATTCACTCTTCCCAAGGTGCTTACATGGCCTCCCCTAAGTTAGGGCTGTCAGCCACCACCACCACCTCCTCGTCCTCTTCATCATCGTCAGCCTCTTTATGTCCACCACCGCACCCTGGAAGCCCCAGTCGGGTGCCAGAGGGCCCTCCAAGTCCTGTTACTCCCACCCCGAGCCCAGGAGTGACCTCTGCTTCAGCTGCGCCGGTCAGGACCCAACTTAGCATTGCTTTGATTCTGGAGGAGCTTCGTGTGCTGCAGCAAAGGCAGATCCACCAGATGCAGATAACAGAAGAGATCTGTAGGCAGGTGCTACGCCTTGGCGGTGCATCCTATAGCTTAGACACACCATCCCAGCATCTCCTCCCTCCACTGCCTCAGCTCTGCCTGGAAAGTAGCAAAAGGGCATCAAGCCCCATAACGCAGCAAACTGGATCTCAGGCCTCCACTTCTGTGGCTCCTCTCCTGGCATGTTTCTCTTCCTTGCTTCCCTCTCAGACAGCCAATAAACAGATCCAGTCATGCTCCTCATTGTCTCAAATCTTACAGCCTCACAAATCTCAGACAGAGGAAACTGGAGGGAGTACAGGGGCTCATGGCTATCTGTGGGAGAGTTCTCAATGCTCCCCTCCCTTCACTTCTTCCCCTGCAGCCACTTCCACAACTTCCTCCACCTATCCCTTACCCCTGTCTTTAGCTGTACCCAATCGCTATCTTCACGAGAAATCTCCAAATACCAGCTCGGTAAGCGGGCAGAGTGACCTGTCCTTTCTAAACTCGTCCCTCCCTACATCGCTGTCCGTCATCCCGAACTCACAACGTGGTCAGCAATCTGCATCAGGGGGAGGCGACTCCTCCGCAGCCAGTTCCAACAACACTGGTCGTCTCCATCATGTCTGCCGCTTCTGTGGGAAAATGTTCAGCAGTGATTCGGCCCTACAGATACATCTGCGTTCACACACAGGGGAAAGGCCCTACCAATGTCCAGTGTGCCTCAGTCGTTTCACCACACGAGGCAACCTGAAGGTCCACTTCCTTCGCCACCGTGAGCAAAACCCAGAGCTTTCACTTTCACTTCTGCCACCATCATTGTTCGGTGTGGCATTAGGAGCCACAGGAGGATCAGAAATGGGGCAGATCATGAGCAGCTGCAGCAGCACTAGTGGTGTGAATATAACTCAGAAGAAGAGAAAAATTAGGATGGAGGATGAAACATGTGGCGATAATTTAGAAGTCAGTGGTTCCAGTAGTGGACTTTCACTGGGGACCTCTGCAGGATCTACCCCTTCTACCCTACCTCTCCCTTCGAGTATGAATCTGGCTTTGATTTCTCACTCTCTTCTTCAGCTGAACAGGGCTGCTGCTGCAGCTGCTGCAGCATCTATTGCTTCCTGTTCCTCACATTCATCCCCCTCCTCTTCCTCCTCTGCATCTTCCCTTGCTACTTCCCTTCTCTCAAACCCATCCTTATCATCATCTTCTTCCATCACCGGGTTATTTAAAGGTGCCAAGCAGCAGTTTGATGAGAACACTCCACCTCATGCACCAATGCTGTCTCCAGCAGCATATTCCCAACTAGTCCACCTCCCAAAGCTTCTTTTCCCATCTGCCTCCACTTCTTCTTCTTCCACCCATGCTGCACACTCACCCCCATATAACCATCCAGCATTAAACTTGCTACGCGCCCAGTTACCCTCCAGCGCAGGCTCCCAACAACATGCTTCCAGCCATACCCAGCTTTCGTTCCCTGTTTCTTCCTTTCCTAAAGTACCAGGTCTAACCACCACCACTCCATCCTCCTTAACCTCCTCCATAGCAACTGCTACTCCTACATCTGAAACTTCCAAGTTGCAAAGACTGGTGGACAAATTAGAAAAAGCTCCTTCAAACTCAACTTCTTCATGGACTTCCTCTGCTCCGACTTCCATGCTGGAGATTTTGTCTAGCAGTACCGCTACCTCTTCAGTGAATTTAGCCAACAGTCATTTAACAAATGCCAGCACCTCTACCACATATGTCATGGCAGCACCATCTCCTAACCTTGTGACCACCTCTGTGTCACACTTCACGCGCGAGATGGTTGCTGCTTTAGAGATGAGTGCCAATGGAGCAAAAGCTGTGGCACGTGGCTTGCTTCCATCTCTAAGCATCACGGGTTCAGCGCATAATCTGACCACCAATCAGTGTGGGGTATGTCTAAGGGTGCTGAGCTGTCCTAGAGCACTCCGGCTGCACCAGGCCACACACCTCGGAGAGCGTCCATTTCCATGTAAGATATGTGGACGATCCTTCTCTACCAAAGGCAGCCTGCGGTCACATCTTGCCACCCATCATGCACGACCACCCAATGCATGTGTCCAAAACTCTTGCCCACTGTGTCAACGCAAGTTCACCAATGCTCTTGTTCTTCAGCATCACATCCGCATGCACCTTGGAGGACATTTGCCTCCAGATGGCACAGAACAATCTGAACATGACATAAAACCTAAATCCCAGTCACAGTCTCAGACCCAATCCTCTGATCAAATTGCTGCCTTAAGTAAAGCACCTCTCCAAACCAGATCAGCCCCGAGCTCACAGTTTCAAACTCCGGCAGCTGACTCAGTCACTGTCTCTGGCAGCAAAAGATCAGCGGATAAAAGTCTCAGCAAGTCGGCATCCCCCAGCCCAGATCAAACCCCCCCCATTGACCTTAGCCCGGACCCTTTCATGAATCTCAACACACAAACTTCCCTACTAGACAGTGCAGGCCCCCCTGTCCTTTCTGTCAGTGCCCCTCTGTCAGCCTCCAAAAAGACGGATCAAACTTTGGCTGATGAAGACAGTCACGTTCATCAACAAGCCTCAGCCGATGTTCTTCTTCCTAATTCTAATCCTTCACCACTTCCCTCCACTTTGACCAAAACCACAGAGTCCTCTCCTTCTAAATTCATAGACTGTGGAGAAGCTGAAGCACCCACCACCTCAGATGCCTTCCTTGCTTCCAAACCCAACCTGGAGGACATACAAAGCACATCTGTCCTGGATGCTTCCTTAGTTTACCCGTGTCCCAGTACCATCTCTAACCTCATGCCCAGTCAAGATGCTTGCGATGTTGATGCAATTACCGCTTTCCAACCAGACTCGGTCTCCCCAAGACCCCAATCTCCAGATCCCATGGATGAAGACAAAGTTCAGTCTCCTCCGCCTGCAACACTAAAACAAGACCACGTAACTATGCCTGAGGAAGACCCCAAACTGACACCCACGGAGGAGAACGCAGACCATGCACCAGCCAAAGAAAGAGGCGGATCGCAGAAAGCAGCCACCTCTGTGAGAGAGACACGTCGGAGCTTTCATTTTGGCTCGTATGGGAGAGAAGATCGAGCAGAAGGCATTGGGCTGGTTTCAAGCGATGTTCTAGACTCTTCTGTGCCCATCAATCTTGCTCCAGCGCTTCCATCTCCGCTGTCACGTCCTGAGAAAAAGACCTATTGCTGTGCTGAGTGTGGAAAAGAGTATGCCAGTCGCAGTGGATTGAAGGTTAGAAAACAACTGTATGGTGTATTGTATGGTATGTGTCGTGCAGCTGTTGTGGAACCAAGTTGAGCCATTAATGTTAATCTATAGCAGAGCGGCATTCCCAACAATACTAGTACGGGATTAATTTTTAATACGAGGGGGATCTTTCCCATGAAGCGTAATATCACTGGGTTGTAACATAAAGCTCTGCCTGCTCAAGTCTTCAAGCTTAACTATCTATTGATTTACTCTACAGTTAATTATTTTCAGCTTATTAAAAGTATTTTAAGGATAGAAACACTCATAAAACTGGTTGTAATTCTTATTAATTCCCAGGGGCACATGAAGCACCATGGTGTGGTAACCAAAACATCCCGCCCGCCTCCCAGGAGCAGCCGTTCATCCTCTGAACAAGTTCCTTCCTCAACATCTATGGCATCCCTAAACATTCCAGCCACCAGGAGCTCGGCCAGCTTCTGGAACCAGTACCAAGCTTTCCTCAACACCAGCACCGAGCCAGCCGATGACCCAAACTCTGCAGGCCAAGGTGAAAGGGAATCAGCACAGACTTCGAAATCCCCCGCTCGATCGCAGATGGATCCAGGAGCCTCCGAGGAAGCTGAGGAGGAGTCCGGTGAAGGCTCGTAACTCAAGTCATAACGGCGGGCTGGAAGATGCTCTGGTGTTGTTTGCATTTTAGCACAACTCGGCGAACATTTACGTATTATTGCTTCCTTAACACATTTCAGGTAGCCTGTCAGTTTGATAGTCAGAGTAATATGTTTGTATGTAACAGTTGTGAGTCAGTTCGCTTGATCTTGTGTTTAATATTGAAAAAAAAAGAAAAAACAACTACTTCAAATCCTAAAAAAAAATTCCAGTTATTCCTGGATTTGTTTAAAGACATGGCTAAAACATGGGTGGTGTGTTTCATTGTGTTTGTCTGAACTTACCAGCAGGCCCAGATGACATGAGTCAGAGGTAAACTACCATGATTAGTTTAGCTCATTTAAAGTAATTTTTCTTCACATTTTGGTGCTTTTTGTGTCCTGTACTAAATCTCATCTATGGCACCAAAGCAGGTTCAATCTGACCAAAAAAAGGACTTATTTTCCCAAATGCAAGAACCCATTTTTGTTCCGTATTTACAAATGATTTCTACTGATATGAAGAGCTTAACTGAAGCAAAACCCAGCTAACATTATGAATGTGCATCTGTGGAAGTTTTTCATCTCCATCTTGTGAAAACTACTTGTTGGTGGTTTACTTTTCACTGCATTGTCCTGTTTTAACAGAAGAACACCTACAGTGTTTGTAAGCCTGGAAAGGACTCGATCCATTCTGCGGCTTGTGCCCTTTGGCTTTGTGAATATCATTATTGTTATTGTTGTGCAGTTCTGAAGTAATCTCTATAACATGACTGAAGTTACTAAAGTTACTAAACTTAAGTTTACAAATATCTATAAAAGTCTATGTCTTTGTTGTAAGATGTACTTTCAGTATCTCCATAATAAAAAAAAAGGAAGAAATCTGTGTTGAGATGTTTCTGAGAATTTAAAATATAATATTTTAATGTTTGTGTATTTGTATTTCTGGTTAGATCTGTTATATGAGGATGCTTCTGATCAATGCTTTCAAGCAAGAAATCAACGTTTTCTGTGTTCGGATCAGAAAATAGATCATGATGGAAAAAAACAAAAATAGTAGCAGATCTTTTTCTTGGAAATCAGTAAATGCATCAGCACTCCTACCAAAGAGTAATTGAGCACACAGGCTAAAGGCACTTGATTCTACTGATCAATAGCAACATGTTTTGGCAGCTTGCTACTCTGTTAAACCAGTGCAAACGAAGCAAGATGTCACCAGTTGTTGCCACCCATCAATCTGGAAAAGAGTTTTAAGACCATATCCAAACAACAAGCAGTCAAGAAAACATTCATGATAGATGCAAACATCTCCCCATAAATTTATGCCAACAAGTTCACCTCAAGCTCAGACAGTGCAACGCTCAGATAAATGGCATCAACACCTTATAGTCTAAGGCTTAGACTCTCCAGCCTGCAGCTGGGATATGTTAAATTTCATGGCAGTACAACTGGATAAAAGACTGAACAAGTATGGCTTGATAGGAAAATTTGTTAGAAAAACTTGCATCTGAGTGAATCACAAGACCTTCAGAAAGACGAACAAAGTGAAGATGTCTGATCATGTTTGGCAAAAACCAAATACAGCATAAAACAAACACAGTGGATGAGTGACTGAGTGTTTGGGCTTGTTTTGCAACTCCTCTGTATACCAAAGACCATCTGTCTGATAGCTAAAAAACTAAACAGGCTCAGAGCAGTTTGTCTCAAACACAACAAAATGACTAAAAAACACAAAAAGATCAGGGCATTGTGGCCAGTCAATGGAACACTCAGATTGAAAATGATAGAGAGCTGTCCACATGTATGTGTAAACATCAATGCTCGCATCAGATCCCTCTCCCAATCACTGATGCAAGATACTAACAATTACCATTATTACTATAAGTTCCTGCAGCTACAGATGGTCACGCAAGCTGCTAAATCACTTCATTTAGGAGATGTCATTAGTTGCTGCTTATTTTTAACTTATTTTTAAATTCCCGGTAAAGACCAAACTATATATTCCCTCACAGAGCAAAATGTGTTTTTTAAAGAGGAGGGGAAATAGCCATTACTAATTTGAACGAGCCTGTAAATAATGTGTTATGTGTACGTTAGAGGGCGCTGTATCATTGTAAAATGTTACACATAGTCTCCAGAAATCAGAGAAAAGCAGCCAAAGGATGTTGTTTTTGTTTGATAAGCTGATTAATCCTTTTTAAACATATTTCCAAACATTTTATTCACCGATAAGTGATGAAAAAGAAATTCTTGTAGAACCTTAATGTGATGATTTGGGTTTTTCACATTAGTGTATCAGCGTGTTTTGTTCAGGAATTTCTTATTCAGCAGCGCTTTTGAGTCTTTATCTGTCAATAACAGCAGCCCCAGCAATTATAACGAGCATTAAGGTATTTAATCACTTACTTAATGGCGAGACTAAACTATGCTATGTTTTATAGGTCATCAAGTTGAACCTAGTCTTCGCAGAGGAGGCGGGCTGATTTAGGAGGGTGGTTTATAACCCAATACTTTCCAGCTGAAGATCTCAAGGGAGTATCACAATACCACGTCTGCAGAAGAGAGAGGGGAAGACGGGATGAAAATAAGCCGACTGGAGGCCAGGGAAGACAGAGGACAGGGAGAGTTGAGACTGTTTCATGAAAGCAAAGTCGGCAACATCTGAAGCAAACTGCAGGCTGATTTTGGACGTAGAAAAGTCCCAGCTTGCAGCTCCAGAGCCTCTCAAACTTCCTGCCTCCTGCACAGTCCGCTGCGTTGGTTAACCCTCACCGAAACGCGAGAAGAATGCACAGACTGGACAAATACCTCTTCTGGTTTCAATAAATCCCGGTTTAAGTTGCATATACGCACGCTGATAGTTTTTTTTCCCGAAGGCAGCTTTGTGCAAAGTCGATCTCGGAAGCGCCAGAAAAAGAAGTTTTTTTTAAAACTCCTTTTTATTATTAAACAGATAATGCTTTGACAAAAACCAAGGGGAAGATTGTGAGAACCTTTAAGAGGCTTGTGTCCGTATTTTTTTCTTTTTGTTTTTTTAAGTGGAGTGATGGCAGGAGATCTGAAAGCGATGGTCCGGCTGCTGCTGCTGGCTGCGCTGTGGGAGCTGAGGGCGCGCGGAGCCGCGGAGCGGCACATCAACCCGGAGGTGAGGAGAACAGGCCCACACACACCGGGACTAAGTCACGCATATAGCTAATTTCACACAGGAAAGCAGCTAAATGATCCAAACCTGACATATAGAAAAGCTGACTGAAAAGGTTGCCTATAAACCAGATTAAAAACAACATAAACTATTTACATGATACAAGCGGAGGAAAAATAGACTTTTAGTGTCATAAGTATAAGTAGGCTTATATATAAGTATAAGAGTATAAGTATAAGTAGGCACAATACCAGAGTATAAGTAGGCTTTATGCAAATATTAGTACTTTTTGTTATTAAATGAATTGACCTGTTCATTTACATCCTGGTTTTTATGGCTGCATTTGGAGCTTTGTTTAAACTCTGCATCCTGCTAGATAACCATGTCTGCAGCGGTGCAGGAAGATGGGAAGGGCTTTGACCCTGGGTAAGAGGAAGCGGACCATAATGATGATAGCCTCATGAAAACACAATGAAATGCTGAGAAGGCAAAAGCTGAAGAGCCAACAGAAAAGCCTTGTATTGTGGTTGAGTCTGAGTCAGTCAGTTTAATGGGGGATTGAAAGATGTATGTAAGTTATATTCAGAGGGATGAAGATATGGTTTATCGTTAACATCTGTCTTGGATTATGTCTGGAGGTGGGTTTCTGTAGGTCTTGGGGCAGCTGGGTTTGCTTAGCTGTGACAAAAGCACCCCAAACACAGCTCTAAAGACTTTCCTTACACAGTCACAGCCTTTGTGACTGTCGTCTCTTCTTTGCTAATTTAGAGAAAAGATGGTGCCAAATTATGCCAGGCTGCATCCAAATAGCCTCTCAGGAGCTCTCTCTGCTCATCACTCAGCAGAGATATTGATATTTATCTCCAAAGAGTTTTTTTATTTATGTTGTGTGCCATCTTTATTTATTCTTCACCAGTAACACATATACTGACATCTACACATCTTAACAAATCTAAGATATGTTTCCTTCATCATGACATGTATTTTAATAGAGCGTGTGGTCACAGAGATGTGCTCATTCCTTTATGGGTATGCAATTTTTGAACAGGGGCCTAAACGTAGGCTTAAGGCTCAAAGAGCTGCAGCATCAGATTCTCTCTGGTCCCACAGAAGCATGTGGAAGCTTTGTATTTATGCAGGGAAGTGATTTGGTCATGATAGTCCTACACACCTGCTTCCTTCTGTGTCGTGATGCTCATGAGCAAAGATCATGTGTGATGTGTGTGAGAAAAAAAGCAACATTGTGCTTGATCATTCAGCGTTGCCAAACGTTTTTCTAATTGCTGCATCCTGCTTGTGGCCTACATGAAATTATAACTGCAGCTGTGTCAGTGGAAAATACTGGGATTAAGTTACTCCATTGACCTACATTAGACTGGATGCTCTACAGCACAAGCATTAAAGATGTAAATTATGAGTCACATATTTCAAGAACTCTGTAGTTTAACCACACACTAAGATATAATATCAGTAATAAAGGCTGATCTGGAGGCAGCTTGTAAGGATTTAAATAATAAGCATGTTCAATCAGTTATAGCACATTTTAACAATCATTACATCTATTTTCTTAACCGCTTATCCAATTCAGGCGGGGTAACCCAGACAGGTCGCCAGTCGATTGCAGGGGCCAACACAGAGAGACAGACAACCACACACACTTACATTCAATCCTATGGAGAATGTAGAATAACCAGTTAATTCATCTTTGGATGGTGGGAGGATGCTATAATACAGAACCACACTAACACCAGGGAGAGCATGCAAATTGTACACTAAGTGCAAATCATTACACTATGATGGAGAGTGTTTTCATAGTCACGTGATGTTTAAATCTGCTGAAGTAAACAGTAGTGGTACAATAAAAAAAACAGTTTGTTGGCAGTAAAATTATGTTGAATTATTATTTTTATCATAAGAGCCTAATGTAAAATATCAACAGTGGTTTTTGTTCGCATTTACTGTAATGTCTCACAGTTTGTAAGTTTCTTACATAAGACTGATTGTTTATTGATTTGTACACATTGGATTAAATGTGTATTACCTACAACAGGACTGGGAACTATATGAAACCCAAAGAGCTCACTTTGTACAGTCTCTAAAAGAAAGTTCTCCTTCTCAACCATAACACAAGTGAGGCCCGCCTGTCCGTCCATCCGTCCATCCATCTGTCCATCCATCCATCCATCCATCCACTTATTCCAGTTCATTCAGTCACAGGGAATTGGGAGCCTATCCTAGCATTAAGAGGTGAGAGGCCGGGTACACCTGAACAGGTTGCCAGGTTGGACACAGAGAGACAAACAATTAGTCACACACACTCACTACTAGGGAGAAATAAGAGTGATCAGTTAACCTAACATGCATGTCTTTGGATGGTTGGAGAAAGCCGAAGTACCCGGGGAGAACACACACATTTAAAGAGAGAAAATGCAAACAGAAAGGCCACTGAGGCTCGAACCAGCGAGCTTCTAGCTGTGAGGTAGAGAAATAAACATCCTTACTGAGTTTTTTTTTTTTTTTTTTTTGCTGTTGTAAGACTCAGTTAAATCTCTGGCGGTCTTCACATCTGAAATGCTGCCCCCACAAACCCACAAGACCAGTTTCAGTGCCCAGTTTGGCTTATGAGGGGGCTGTGTGTATTTTAACGAATAGGTCAGTGGGTGTGTGTTGGTCAGGTGGTCTGATCTGATCTGATGAGATAAACTGCAGATTGTGTAGATGACAAGGTTATTTCCTGTGTTGTCTGGGAAAAGGAGGAAGTGGGCAGCTCACAGCTTAAATGCAAAAAAAACACAACTGGTGTATGAGCATCCACCTATCTCGAGTACACACACACATCCTTGCCTATATGAGTAAACATAAATGGCCACAAGCTGAGGTCATTCCCTGCAGAGGAAGATTGATTGTCATGAAATGAGATGATGAAAGCAAGGCTCGGAGGACAGTGAGGAAGCTGTTGCAGACCAGAAAGAGGAGCATTGTGATGCTGGGCTGATGTGCTTTGGAGGAAAATGAAGCACTTGTCCTTCTGAATAGAGCAGGATGTCATCATGTATCCATCCTGTGTGAATAAACGGCTTGTCTCATCCCTGTGGTCCGTAAAGCTAAATCAAGATCATTCAGATGATGAAACTGGCAACGTGACTCTATTCCCATTCTGGACTGGTCTTACTTGTCATTTAGGAGAAAAAAGGAAGCATGTACTTTTCAGACCAAGCCATTGTTATAATGATCAGTGGGTGGTATGAGGGCAATATCCTCAGGGAAAGATTGGAGGCGTTACCGGAAATAAGGTAATACTCAAAGTCATTTCCTCTTTTTAGAAAAAGATTTGCCAGCAGTTTGCGTCACATGACACTGATGGAGATGTGGGTTTTTTGTCTTTGTCTTCGCTGAGGAGAGGTTGCTTTAATAGACAGCAGCTGGGGGATAAAACAGAGAGGAGCTCGTAAAATCCCACCTATAGCCACAACGTATCATCAAACACACAATCACACAATGAGAAAGAAATTAAGTTTTTCATGAAAGGCTGCAGTGAAATAAAAACTCCCTGGATCATACGGTGATGAAAAGGAAGTGCTTCAAGTGAGCACTGCAGATCTCTGTACAGTTAGTGGATGTTTAATGAGTAGCTGTGTGTGTGCTGTGTACCCGGCATGCCTCAGTTTGACTCCCATCGCTGTTGACCAGAGTTTCTTTCCATTGGCCTCCACCAAACGGAACAACTGACTTGCTGTCCTTTCTTCTCCCTGTCTCATCCAAAGCAGATTAAGCACTCTGCCTAGTAACGACCATAGCAACCACTGTTTGACTGTTACACGTCTTTCGTTAAACAATAAACTCACATAAATCTATGTTAATTATTAGTGTTACATTTAAAACATATATAATGGAACTGAATTAAATAAAGTACTTTAGAGCTTAAAACCAGGGTATTTTTTATTGGAACACATGTTACAGGGCTCACCAAAAAATAAAAAGAGCTGTGATTCACTGCTCTACATCAAAGACAGCTTTGGCTAACTCATTTCTTGTGCCAATGTAAATCATTTCCACTTCCTCTTCCTGCTGCTGCTTTAGTTCCAGCCCAGCAGTGTGGTCAAAAATAGCCGTGTGAATAAGACTTTGTCAAGTCACCTGAGGGACCATGTGAATGAGGTGTGGAAGCTATAAAGTTAAAACAAGTGTTCAGTGTCATTCAACAGCAGCCTGTTGACTGAGCTGAGGCCAAAGCAGGGTCTGTAGTTAGGACAAATCCTGCTTTAAAAAGTCTTCTCCCACTGCATTATCTGTGATAACGTTCTCCTTTTTGCTTAAGGAGAGGTGGAAATCCCATTAATTTATGCGAGCAGGCTGCAGAGAGCATTGTCACTCATTATTGCATCGTGTAGATGCATCTCTCCCACCTTGTGTACCTCGCTTACCTGCTTATGTGGATGTGTTATAATGGCAAACAGTGAGTCTTTATGTGTCCACTGGAACTCCATGGGCGAGTCAGAACCAGAAAAGGTCTCATTCAGGGGTAAAGTCTAAACACAGAGACCTCCATGTCTCCTGAGGACAGACAGAGGGTGGAGAGATTAGACTTTCAAGGTTGTCCAAAGCTGCCATTCAGCTCCTGCCCAAAACAGGTCAGGCTGGACAAGCATCTTTCCAACAACTATAATGAAAAAAATGGTTTGCTTCCACAGCGTTTAACAATTATTAGCAACAGATACGCAATAGAGGAATAACCAAGCTGCTCGGGGTGAGGTGGTTCATGAGTTTTTCACCCTGAAGTCTATGGCTTTTCCATAAGAGAAGGATAAGGGAAGGGAGGAGGGCTGGCATGATGAGGCAGAGACAGAGACATGAAGTGGGGGGAAGTGTTTGACTCTGAGGTTTGGATGAGACTGGGAAGAAATTCCCAGTAAAATTACTGCCTGACGCTGCAGCTCGACTGGAGACATCGGCTGAGGTTGCCCAAGGCCCGAGTCTCACCCTGGGACACTCCCTATCGTTTTTCTTCCCTTTCTTAGTCCCCTTCCCTGCACATGCACCCTGTGTTGTTGGTTTTTTTCACCAAAACCCAAAACAAATAACAGATCAGAAAAAAATTGTGCCAAATCAAGATGTATTAAGCAGTTGTTCACATTTTCCATCAAGTCAACTGTAAGTCATAAAGTCACAAAGTGACCTCGTACAGCAGAATATCAGCGTGGTCTCGGGTTTCACTGCACTCACATCAGCCTCAGTGCTGTTTTTTCACAAGGAACAAGTTTAGGAGAAGCTCTGGGAGAAGTGTGGAGCAGAGCTGCTGGCACTGGTCCAGATGTCAGACCAGCACTGTGGTGAAACGGGTTTCCAGGGGAAAGTCAGGTCAAGCTTTCGCTGAGGCCAAAGGATCTGGCGGGCAGAAGAACTCTGTGACCATCAGAATATGTACTCTGCTCAAGCTTTAAAAAGACGTTCGTGTAGATGAAAGCATTTTTCAGACTCAGTTTCGACTTGGTTTAAACTGAATGAGTGAAATGAGTCTTTAACTCTTTGGAAGCTACGTGTTTCTTTTGTTTTTAACTTGGTCAGCAGCTGTCGGCAGTCACTGGAGCAACTAACATTGATGGTTGAATAGCATATGAGTTTAATCATTAAATGGATTCACGCCAGGTCTTTGAAACTGATGTTGCTCCCCAGACTACAAGACATCATAACAGAGTTATTTAAGAGCTTATTTTGGTTGTCAGCTTGGAATGTGTTTTGTATTACCACAGAAGCAAAAAACCATCCAGAACTTGTAGATCTTGTAACTGTTTGTACTGAACAGTTCCTCTGCACTGATTCATCAACAAAAAGCAGCTTGGTGCAGTCCGTCTTATATTTTTTCCTCTTTTTTATCTCTCCATAGTCATGGCTGCAACAGTATGGTTACCTGCCCCCAGGGGACTTGAGGACACACGCTTTTCGCTCCCCTCAGTCCATCTCCTCAGCCATCTCCAGCATGCAGAGATTCTACGGCCTTACGGTCACCGGCACCTTCGATGCTAACACGGTTGAGTGAGTACAACTTTGTTCTGTTGGGTAAAAGATGTAAAAGATGACAGTTTCTGGACCCTCCGTGAGCTGAGTTTGTTTGTGGTGTTGCACAGGGCCATGAAGCGACCACGCTGCGGCGTTCCGGATAAGTTCGGAGCAGAACTGAAAAGCAACCTGAGAAGAAAGCGGTTTGCCGTCCAGGGCCTGAAGTGGCACAAAAACGATGTCACTTTCTCGTAAGTCATCAGAGCTCCAAGTGAAAATGATGCAGCGGCATTGTAGAACCGATTCCAAAGATTGTTTTCAACCTTTTCCTTTCAGTATACAGAATTACACCCCCAAGGTGGGCGAGTATGAGACCCATGAGGCCATCAGGAAGGCCTTCAAAGTATGGGAGAGTGTCACTCCGCTTCGCTTCCGGGAAATTCCATACAGCTACATCCGAGACAAGGTGGAGGAGTTTGCAGACATCATGATCTTCTTTGCTGAGGGTTTCCACGGCGACAGCAGCCCTTTCGATGGAGAAGGAGGCTTCCTGGCGCACGCATATTTTCCCGGCAACGGCATCGGTGGAGACACCCACTTCGATGCGGCCGAGCCGTGGACGGTCGGAAACCGGGACCTGTTAGGTGAGGCTGACATGATGATGGACGAGGAATTTTATTTGGATTCCCAGACATCTGAGGATGCATGAAAAGCTGAAATGCTGGGGGCTACTTTTGTTCTGCTGCGACAAGCAAAACCTGGGGCAGGTCCAGTCTTGTGTCAGTGCATTTAAGGCTGCGATCAGCTTGTGGGAATGTTTTTTATTTTTGTGCAGAAGGAATTCTCTGTGTCAGCTCTTTGAGTGGAAAACATGCTCATGACTTTCAGGCTATTTTATTTTTGATTTGCTGACGTGTAAGGTAATGTGCTTTTAAGTCACATAAAAATGAGGAAAGAAATGTTTCCTTATGTTTGTTCTGTCCAGTTTCTTATTTTTTTGCCTCACCTGTTTCAGCCCTTTGACTTATCGTGAAATAGGCACTAAAATGTTTTTTGTTTGGTGTTACCACTACATCAGGTAATGACATCTTCCTGGTTGCGGTGCATGAACTGGGTCATGCTTTGGGTCTTGAACACTCCAATGACCCCTCAGCTATAATGGCTCCTTTCTACCAGTGGATGGACACAGAGGACTTCCAGCTTCCTGATGATGACCGCCGAGGCATTCAGACTCTCTATGGTGTGTTGGATTGTTTTATCCTTAAACATCTTCACAGCTGATGGAGCAAAGATTAACTAACTCTAACATTTAACCAACAAACTGCAGTTTAGGTTTGTCTCCTTGTGAATAATCATGTTTTTCTTCTCGCACAGGATCCGGATCCGGCCCTCCACCTCCTCCTGTAACACCCCGCACACCAAACCATCACCCTGAACCTACCTATTCACCAGACAAGCCTCACTTTGGCCCCGACATCTGTGATGGACACTTTGACACCATCGCCATTCTCAGAGGAGAAATGTTTGTGTTCAAGGTAAACACACCGGAGAACATTAAGACTGATTTTGTCTGGTTGGCTGTTAGTGAAATTGCTGTTTTTCCTCTTTTAGGATAAGTGGTTCTGGCGAGTACGTAACAGCCATGTGTTAGACGGATACCCCATGCCGATTGGACACTTTTGGAGGGGGTTGCCCACTCATGTAAATGCTGCTTTTGAACGGGAAGATGGGAAATTTGCCTTTTTTAAAGGTCAGCCTCTCCTTTCCTTGTAAAATGAACACCATCATGCACCTCGCTCATAGCTCGTCTGTCCTTTCACAGGAGACAGATATTGGGTCTTCAGTGAATCCATTCTGGACTCTGGTTATCCGAAGAATCTGAAAGAAATGGGTTCCGGGCTTCCCAAAGATCGGATAGACGCTGCTCTCTACTACACCCCAAACGGACAGACGTTTTTCTTCCGAGCTAACAAGTTAGTCATCATTTTTATGCTTGCTTTTGGGTTGCAGTTTCTAAAACAAAACTTTGCAGAAGTTTGTAAACAGAAGATTCTGAGGAAAACCCCTCCATGTTCCACCAAACCAACTATTCAAACTGAAGGACTTACTGTGAATTACAAAACTGCTTCAGTTACACATGAAAATAAACTCTGAGGGTTCTTCAGAGCTAACATAAACTGCAATTGTTCTCTGTGTAAAGAGACGTGGCAGTAAGTTATGACAAAGTGCAGCCACCTACATCGCTGACCCACATAAGTTCAAGATCCTGCAGCTCGGATGTAGTTTGGCAGAAACACAAGTCGGATTTCAAGTTGTTCAAGAGAAGTTTTTTCATCTATGTTAGGTCAAAGTGAAATCTATAAAATCTCATTAAAAGAAAAGCAAAGCAGCCTTTAAAGTCATTGTTCCTGGTGTGCTTACATGGACAGCAATAGCAGCTAATTAGCTTAATCAAAATAAAATAATTTGAACCGTGGTGGAAAAACAGACTATAGATAAATCTTACTGAATTTAATTGGATTAAATTAAATTCAGTCATGGACCGATTCAATCAAATCGAGCCCAAATCATCATACCCGAGTATATATGACAGATAACTCAGCTAAGGTAGCAAATGTATCATATTCTATTCGCATTTAGATTAAATCCCCCTTAATGTGAATCCATGGGCTACAGGGCGACATTAGAGTGTGAGGTGCATTCAGGAAGAGGCCTCCTTTAGAAGCAGATTCAGGAAACCCCTCCACCTGCTTTGGCTGTTTGGGGTCGACAGAATAGGAAAGAGATAAAAGGAAAATCCGAAACAAGTGAAATAGTAAAGAGATGGCAAAGGCAAAGAGAGAGACACAAAAAGTTAGCAGCAGCAGTGTGTGCTGTGTATAATTATAGAGTGAAAAGAGCAGGGTGTGAAAAAATTGGAGGACTCTCATCAGGCTTTACTAACATAATGACGCAATAAGGTAACCTGAGACTGCTCAGACCATAAGGCCTTAGAGGTAGAGTGTCTGCTTCCTGGCACAAGAGAATGGTTGGATACCTACCAGCTTCACTGTTTATTATACTTTTCCCACTCTAACTCCCATTTACATGTTGCACAGCATAGTCCAGCTAATGACTACATCTCCCAGTGTTATTGTAATATTTATATGAGTCAAAGTCCAGGAGCCACCAGTTTCTTTCTCTACCCAAAGACATGTCTTTCTTTTAACCCACAGCATCCAAAACACAGGAAGAATCTGTGATTTAGTAACAGCTTAATTAATGTATTATTACTGGTGTGATGACGTTATCCAGGTGTTTGCATGCTGGTTTCTATGGGAGAGGAATGTCTTAATCAAGTTTATATTGGCATATTGCTGTGCACTTTTTTCATAGCTGCTCTTTTACTAACCTTCCCATCCTTTTATTCAGGTATTATCGATTCAACGAGGAATCACGAACAGTTGATCCTGACTATCCAAAGCCTGTTAGCACGTGGCAGGGCGTACCTGACAACATCAAGGCAGCCTTCATGAGCAAAGATCAAAGTAAGGGTGATCTCCTTCATATCAATTATATTGCCACATGTGACTCGTGCTTTTGAATGCTTTCCTAAATTCATGCTGCCAATTGGTATCTCTCTCTTTCACCCATCAGTGTACACCTACTTCTACAAAGCCAACAAGTACTGGAAGTTCAATAATCAGATGATGCGAGTGGAGCCCGGATACCCAAAATCAGCCCTGGGTGACTGGATGGGCTGCCCCCACGAAGACCCCAAGACGGACGGAGGAAGAGACGGACACGACAAGGACAAAGAAAGGGACAGAGAAAGGGAGAGAGAGAGGGAGAGAGAGAGGGAGAGGGAGCGGGAGGATAATGACCGAACTACAGAGAGGGAGAGAGAGAGGGACAGAGAAAGGGAGACAGAGACAGATGAAGGGGTGGATGTGACCATTATTGAGACAGATCGTGGCAGTGGAGCAGCAGCTGTGGTCCTGCCGCTGTTCCTGTTGGTGTGTGTAATTGCAACGTTGGCGACCTTGCTGTTTTTCCGTCAGTACGGCACTCCACGCCGACTCCTGTACTGCAAAAGGTCCTTACTGGACAAAGTTTAGATGGAAAGGGAAGGAAAGCAGGCAAGAAAGAATTAATAGATGTTCATTCCTGACCACAAAGGCAGAAGAGAGAGATAACGGGAAGAAAGTAGAAGGAAAAGTGCGAGACTCTTACCACTGCCAGATTTGTTTTAATGATCTCAACCACTCAGTCCTTCCTTTTTTTTTTCCCTCTCCCCGTGTCTCCTTTTGTGGTAACTGACGCCAGCTCATTGCTGTTTGTTTTAGCCTTTTTCAATGTCTTATTTTTAGTTGTCGTCAACGGTCAGCGTTTGTGTTGTCGTGAATTTCCAACTCAAAGCTGCAGCTCTGCAACGCAGCAGAAGGCATGAGGCATGTTTCCTAGCATAAGCAAGCAGTGCTCTTCATCATCCAGCTCGCTGCCCCCACCCACTCACCTTAGCCCTTGTTGATTTGCACACACACTCACATCAACATACACGCATGTTTCCACAGAAACTATGTCACTGGGTTTGTTAATCTTCCAGTAAAGCAACAGGTCAGAGCCAGTTTGCACCATAAAAGGGAAACAAATCCTTAGCGAACATTTTTACAAAGCATTAAGTAAAATATCAGCGTACAGCAAATAAAACCCCTTTTTATACCTTTGTTTTTGATGATGATGATGATTATAAATGTCATTAGTATTATGACTGTTACTATTATTGTTGTTGTGCTCGTGTAAAGAATGTTTCTTTTTTCTACACTGTCATTAAAAAGTCCTGCTGGACAGAGACATACACTTTTGAAAGTGGCCTTAATTTTATATATGTGGGGACAGTGAATGGTGAAAGGGGGTTATGTATTGAAACTTGATTGTTTTTTTTTTCATACCTTAAATCCATTTCAATTGAAAATAAATGGACGATCTGAAAATGACTCCTTTTTGTCACGTACTTTTGTACTTGAACAGTTTACAAATGGTGGTGCCGGGTTACCAGTCGGGCTGGCGGGCAGTTTGACGACGACAATATTAGTAATGATGATAATAATGATAACCAAATAGTCCTCTCATTAAGATTGTGTGTACTTGCTTCTTATTTTTTACGCTTTTCGTACAAGAATAAAGTCATTTCAAAAGGTTTTCTGTGCTTTCATTTTCACTCAGACGTGATCTGTCTCAACCATCTTACACGATCCAGCTCTTATCTAAACTTTATCACTTGTATCAGCCTTGTGTCTTCTGTATCTGGTCGTCCCCCTGTCTCCCTGGACCTCCAGGTTTCTTGCTCCCCGACCGCACCACTCTGTGTTACTGGGGCTCAGCAACTGCCAGGCCCATAACTGGGTTGGAAAATGCAAACTGGATCCAAAACTTAAGTAGAAACAGGGGTGAGGACGACTGTATAAACCCGTTGCTGCACAGCCGGAAAAGATATCTCAATTATTACGTTCAGAGAGAGAAAAAAGTTAGAAGTTGTTAGAATTTCTGTACTTATGAGGACAATATAGTCTCAACAGTAATAATGTGACCAAGACATTCAAGCAACATGGAGGATATTCTTTCTTGATTGCTCATGTTTGGGGTCTGAGAAGTTGCTGAGGGGAATGAATGTGGCATCAGGAAAAAAGCATCATAAACAAACACTGTGATTGTTGTTCACAGCTATAAATGATCTAATTTGTGCGTAATGCACGATGTAAGCATGCACTCCCAAAGCTCAAACAGCTAACTTAGGCGTCTCCCTAGTCTTTAATAATCCTACTAATGAACAACTGCCATTCAGGCTTTAGCCTCTGTAAAGATGATGGTGGGTGGGCAGCTTTAATGGGGAGGGGTCAATGCCTCTGTGATATGCCATGATTACAGCAACGCGAGCTTCATGCCATAAAGATGATGAGGTATTTTCCCATTGCACTAAAAAGATTTAGGGCACCCATTTGTCTTCAGTTTGCTGTGGTGTTTTGAAGAACTGGGGCAGAGGAGAGGAGTCACGAGGCATTTTAGGGGGAGAGGGAGGAGGAGCTAGGAAGGTTAAGTCACATTTGGAGGCCAGAGATGGAGCAGAATTCCATGAACAACATCTGGAATTCCAACTGGATCATGTGAGACAGAGACACAACAGGAGGCGAGGTGATGGGGGAAGGGAGTCGGCTCTATTTAATGGACTTTATGTGAATCCAAAGGAAAAGATTGACAGTGTTTTCTGCTCTTTTTTCATGAGAGGAAACATGTCTTTGTTGTGCATATTTTACTTTCTCTGTTCATCTCTGATCCCTGCAAACAAGTCCGACACTTTCCTGCAGGTCACTACTTGGTGTTTTCCTATCTGTCCCAGCTGACTCTGCAGAGCGGAGAAAAGAATGGCTTCAGCACATTTCCTCCCCGCAGTCCTCTCTCTTCTGTGTGTAACCGGAGAGCTTTTCTTCTCTAGCTGCAAAAAGATCCACTAAAACCCAACAAAAGACCACACCACAATGCCCGGACCTCTTCACATTTCACCAAGATCAACCCCGTTTCCTTCCCCTTTAAAACAAAAGCTAGGCAGCTGCGTAAAGTGTAAATAATAACAGACAGCAGAGGTTAGGAAAGCATCTAAACTCTATATTGAATGGAAAATAAAAGCCACCACAATAAATGCAGACTGATTAGTTGTGTTGCTGTAAAAAAAACAGAATATGATGATGGTAATTAAAAAATGAGGAAAGTGGCATAATTATTACTTCACTGCCTTGTGTCTTCCTATAATGATAAGGGTTTGGCAACTGGTCTGGATGCAGCTGCTCAGAAGCACGGGACCATGTGTTTTTTTGGGTTTCGTAATGTTTTCAGTGGATCATATGAGCTGCAGGCAACTAATCTCTTGTATAGCCTGTGGTTTGGTAGTACTTTGCTGAGAAAAGCAGGACCTCTCCCAGATTTCATCAGACGACAGGATAATTTCCCTTCACTTTGGCTTCAATGGGAGCTTAAATATCTGGATCTAGCTTTAGGTGAATCTCAACACACTGATATTTATAAGAAGTCACAGAAAAAGCTTTTTATAAATGATAGATCTGACTGATGTGTAATCCCACCTCTCCATTATGTCCCATTTCATGTCCTCACTCGGCAGGTCTAACCACTAAAGCTATCCTATTCCTACGTTTTCCAACGAGATAAATTCCAGTTAAAGAGCTAATTTCTTTTATTTCTAAAAGAAAACAAATAAGGCCTAATTCTTCTCAAACATGCTCATCTATCTGTCTGTCGGAGCTGTGTCCTTCCTGTTCCCATTCCAGCTGATATGCCCTGCAGCTGATGAACAGAGACTTCCAGCAGGGGAAGTCCTGTTCTTACTGTGTAACAGCAATCACACTGTATTTGTAAATTCCCCAGTGGGAGACTCCGATTGCTGCTCAAAAAAAGGTTATTATTCATCTTTCTTAGTAAGAAGGATGTGGGATAAGGAAAGGTTGGATCTGTGTGTGTAGGGAACATATGGTTTTAATCTGCTTTAGTTAAAAGTGCCACATCCTGCACCACCACTAATATAACAAACAGGAAGAGGAGGGTGAACAATCTTTCTCTCTTGCTCTGTCATAAAAAATGGTTATCTTTGGCTGTTTTGTCACTAAAACATCATATAAGATATAAGCAGCGTTCCTCTGGAAGCCAGTGAGAAATCATCTTTATCCAAATGAAAACCGTTTTGAGTAATTTCACTGCAATGTGTATCAATAAGCATGATTCCACAATTATACTACAGCTCCACACGTGCTACAGAGCATATTTGCCACAAAATACCTTTTGAACTGGTTAGATAATATTTTTAAGGAAAGCTGACAGAAGCTCAAACTGGACCCAACCAGTGTGTTTTACAACACACACACTCACACACACACTTTGATGTTCTTTAGATACTTGTTTTGAGTATCTGAAATCACTACGAACTAACATCCTCTTGCTCTTCAGCCCACATTGAACAGCCAGGTAGGTCCTCATATTTCATGTCTCCCCGCTTATACCTCCTGATGTGAGGGAGGTGGAGCACTAAAGTTTTTCGGCAGGTGGGGTCTCCACCGTGCCGCGTCGGAGTGGTGGGGTCAGGTGTTTGCTTTGCCTGAGCCACACCCTCCTTTTAAAAAGAATAAAGCTACAAAGCACATTAATGAAAAATAAAACTACTTCGGGGATTGTTTTAATGTACAATTAATAACAAAAGGTTAAAAGCTCATAAAAGTCGATTTTGTATAATATAGGCCCTTATCTGTAAACGAGCTACAGCCCTCATTTAAATAAGCAATTACACGCGTGTGTTTCTTGCTATAAAGGAATCTGCACAGCAGTATTACTAGGTTGCTGAAGTCACAAAGTTTATTTGTGCCACACACTAACAGCAAGAAAGAGGGGTGATTAATAGCTAATACTTTTTTCCGTTTTGACTGCATATTGTTTTTCCATTTAGCAACACATGGAGCTATGCGTGGAAAATAGTTTTCCCCCCGTTATTTCAACATATTTGTGTTCCCCAGATGTCCTGATCTCAGTTTCCTCCCTAACCAGGCGTTAGGTTTGCGACGGCTGCTTCTCCCGGTCTCTTCCACCTCACTGCTGAACTGGCTGAGAGCCTCCGGTTCTGAAACTGCATGGCTGCTTTTGTGACACAGCACTATGTCTGCACTTTGAATTGAGTGGGATACAGTTGGAACAGATCCCTTTAAATATAAGATGAAGGAATTATTCTGGTGAAAAATAATGACAGGTGTAAAGTATTTGAGTCATTATATACAGCGTGGTTTCCCGAGGGCCTGCAGGAAAACACCTTCATAACAGGAGATGCTGATTCACGCCACACGCAGAGGCCATCAATGTTTTGCACTGCTACATTTATAAGGAACCTCCACTTATTATTTAGCTTTGACTTCTAAATGTGCATCAAATAACAGCACAACAAAGCAGCAACATGATTCCCTTTTTTCCTCCTCATCCTCTCCACATCTCTTGCTGCTTAATTGACTACCACACGACACTCAGCTTTTCTCTCTCACTGGCTTTTCCATTGCAACAACCCACATCTGGTTTCCATAAGTACATACATGTCATCACAAAGAAGAGAGAGGGGGGCTTGAAGAAAAAAAAGGGGGAAAAAAGAGGGAATGTACATATGAAGGGAATTTTGAACTACAAGGACGCAAGAGTGACTGTCAGAATATCACTGCCTGTCATCACCCTTTTCTGAATTACTTATATACTCACGGCACGTGGTTCTAATTCTAATCAATCAGTGAAGAACACAAGGATATGTGTGAAAGAGAGCAAAACATGACGGCTGCCAGGGGTACATAAGATACAAAGCAAGGAAAACCAGTCAGAGGAGAGCGAGTGCAAAGTCAGTGATCAGAAAGGCCACATCAGAGGCAGCCTTTGAAAGCGTACTCCGTTTGCCTCTGCACTGAGGTTCCTGACACAAAAACCTCTGTGGTTACACTGAAGAGGGGAGGAGGACATGAATTTGAGTGGAGGGGTAGTGCTTACAGAGCGAAAACATATTGTTTTTACTGCCCACTCACCGGCACTACAGTGGCCTTGCTCAGCTGACTGGCGGCTAACGGTTGCCCTGAAAGCTGAACCAGACACAGATGGTTTGTTGTGGTCCTGCAGCTGCACTGAGCGGATGTGGAAACATTGCTACACCTGTAGAAACATTGATTTCAGTCACTTTAAAATCTGTGAACTCTGCCATCACTAGTGGAAGGTCCAACAATACCCGTCTGATCTTAGGTAAAAGCTGATTTAGGGTGATATACCCACTGACAATATAGAAACAGACGGGGAGTAACACCTAAAAATATGCTTTTGGTTATGGTAAAAGGGTGCAGACCGCTCTGTTCAGGTTCATGTTTCACTGTTTTATTCCTCATTTATATACATAAACATTTTCCTATTATTCTGGGATCAGTGCTGGAGTGATAGGCAACCAACAATGTGGTTTTCAAACAGCGCCACCCACAGGCCCCGTGGTTCTCCACAGTACTAAATTTCCTTAGCAGGAGATGCTCATAATTTCACTGCACCCTGTTGGTTTTCAAAACAAAACAAAAATATTAAACTAGATGCAAATAAATAAATAAATATTGGTTGTACATCCATGCACCACTGTGAGGTTTTGCACCTCTTAAGATTTTAGTTAAAGCCTCTTTACTACAAGGACAATATACATTTATAAGAAAGCCCCAACAGAAGCAAATCAGTTTATAAGCAACCTGCACATCTAAAAATTTTTCTCCAAACTTTTAGCTTATTAGAGCAGAAATTTTTGCAAACCTCAATGCATAAATTTATTTCTTAAAGACTATTATCAGATATAAGTTTAGCTACCCCCAGTCAAGCTGCCCATGTTGAAACTGGGGCTACTGGGAAATGCTGGTTTTAAAAGGGCCTTGCAGAGTCGGGAGACAGAGTTGCATCAGGGCAGAAAAATGTTCTGCTCAGCGACCGTAGGGCTGTAATTACAGAGGAGCAGTGCTGATCTTTGCAGGATAGACGTCAAGACCAGAGAGATGGACCAGGAAGCCGAGGAGAGCAAATGCATCGGTTATAAGAGACTAAATCAGAGATCATAAAAAACACAAGCACGGTAAAAGTGCTGCCAACTAATACAATGTGGACACGATTCACTTCTTTACCCCGGGACCGAGGGAAAGGGGAATCACAGATAGTAAGCATCTTTGGGAACGTTTATATTCCATCTGTCACTTTAGCATGTTTCAGAGTTTTACATCAAATTTAAAGAGTGAGGAAACATGGCATGACTGACCCCTTGTGGAGCACAACTTTTACAGCAATTAGCTGAACATTTTATCAGAAAACACTAAATCTTTCTCTGCATTGAGAGAAGAAACATCACAACCATTTCAAATTTCAATTTCTTTTTTTTTATTATTTTTACATTCACCACTGATAGGCGTACTCAAAGAAATAAAAAACAAAAACAAATCTTTGTACTAAAATGATAAAATAACGATTAAAAAAACAATATTAAAACCATTGGTGAGAGAACTCATAATGCAATCTCCCCTCTCGGGCCTGTACTGACACTACAGGAGTACTGGAGGCAGGAAGGAAAGAAGGGGGAAATGTTTCAATGCGGACAGAAATAATTTGTGTGTGATGTGAGATTCTCTCCCACGGAGAATCAAATAGTCTCTAAAAGAGAGAAAGAAGAACACTGCATCGCCTTAGTAGTTATTACACGCTTAGTGAAAATACCCCAGAGCTGCCTCATTTAAAGACATGATTTTGAATAATCTTATAAGTCTGTACAAAATGCCAAACACACCGATTCCAATATTTTCTGACTTCTCCAAGCCTCTACACAGAGGACCACGTTTCTTTTCTGGCACACCTGGCAGGATTAGCCTTGTACTACATGCAGCAACAAAAGGACTCCTTACCAAACTGCAGAGTGTACACCAGAGGCGTCAAATGATTGCAAATCATAGTTGGCATCTACACTTTGGACCAGATGGGAAACATTGGGGTAAATGATCATAATAGTCCACGGTGCCAAACTGCTTGACAGTCGGGGGGCCAAAAGAGCCAAATGTTTAAAGAAAAGTATTTTAAAACTTTGATGGGAGCGAGACATACAGCACTCTGAGAAACAACACTGCAAAAATCATGTCCTTAAGCATGATGGTGTAGATGTGCTTTAAAAAGGAAAAAAGAATAATGGAGAGATGGAAATGACATCAGTTGGTCCTCTGTTGGGTCTTAGTTGTGACAAAGTACATGTAGTGAAAGGCAAATGGAGGAGGATGGTATCCAGGACAGTCCCATCAGCGCTTCCTTTCTCGTGGTTCGCTGCGGCTGCGTGAACGTCGGCCTGAGCCCATCCCGCTGCCCCCTGGTCTACGGTAGCCATCCCTGCGTTTGTCATTCTCCCTCTCCCTGTCTCGCTCTCTGTCCCTGTTCCTGTCCCTCTCTCTTCCTCTGTCTCTGTCCCTCTCTTTGTCTCGGTCCTTGTCACCCTCACTGCGGTCCCCTGGTGTGGCACCTGTAGGTTTCATCCTCTCCTTACGCTCCTCTTCCTTTTTCTTCTCTTCTTCCTCTTCTAGCTCTTTCCTTCGTTTCTCGCGCTCCTTCATCCGTTCTGCTCTGGCAGCTTCCCGCTGAAGGAACTAGAACAAAGACAGGTACTTTAATTAATGTCCAAACCCAGGTGTAAATGTTCAGCCACAAACAGTAGCAGCTGCTTTATTGCCTCACCTGTTCCTCAGTAAGCGGAAGCCAGTAAATACAAGGAGTGGCTTTAGTTTTGCAAAACAAGTCATCAAGCAGCTTTGCAGGTGGATCCTCAGCTGTTTTACCAGAAAACAGAATATTAAATAAAGAAATTCTGTTATCTAGCATACAGTAAAAACTACATCCAAATGTCTTACTCTTCTTCTCCTTGCTCTTCCCCCTCTCCTTTCGCCGTCTCTCTCTGGAGCGTGACCTTCGAGGACCCGCCTCCTTCTCTTCGCCTTGTTTCCCAAACTCTTTGACCTTGTCGCGATCCCACTCCCGCTCTGCTCGCGCTCGCTCTCTACGCTCCATCTCACGCTGGCGCTCGGCCCACAGGTCTCGATCAGGGAGAAGAGAGGGCAGGCCCGATGTTCGTCCACGCCCAGAAGCAGGCCCCTGATCGTCTCCTCCGGGTTTCTCGGCTGCACCCAGGCCTTTATGAAAGTCCAACTATGAAGAACAGAGATGTTTTGTGGGGGTGAGCATCGTGGATAATCATTGTGGGTGTAACAAAAGAACAGACTGATAGTCATACTTCATCTTGCTGGCAGAAGTCAACACCAAGGACTTTTGGGTTGCTCTGAGGCCATTTTACTCCATGAAGAGCTGTTCGCGTAGCGACTGCCTCCTCTATACTTGAATACTGCACACAAAGTGGAAAAAGTGAGAGAACTTGCACAGCAATCCAGCTGGCTGAAATAATAAATGTTTATTTTAACTTACAGTGACGTAGCAATGGGATTTGATTTTATCAATCCAGAAGCCTTCCTCCACCAAAGTGCCGGTTCTGCTGAGCAGCTCCTTAAGCTGCCCGAGTGTAAATGGTCTCACCTGAAAAAGTGTAAAAGTAACATATTTTCACTAAAACTAAACTAAACATATCACTCTAAATAATAATAAACAGGATGGAATAAAAAAATCCCTCCTGACATAAGGGACAGAAAGAAAAACTTTGTATTTTCCTATGTATGAGTGTACATGGGTATATTTTCATGTGTACAGGTCTGTGTGTACATGTATGATGAGTGTGACATAATATTACTACAGTCACTGTGCACAGGCTTGTTTCAGGTGGTTACGATTGATTCCTCTTGTTGAAAAGGTGGTTTGAAGGTTGTACTACACCTCTGGTTTACCAGAGTAACTCAATTACTTTGTTTACCATGTCTGGTGTAAGATTGTTTACACACTTAACTAAAAGCACTGAGTGCAGAGCTCTGCCATGTTTTTGTTCTTTTTGAAGGTAGAAGCTCTAAAGGCCAAATTATTTCCATCACCTAAGAGTAAAGAACCCTTTAAAAAATCCCTGGATCCAAGCGGTGATCCGGATCACGCACATGATTCCCTCTAAGATGCAGAAAACCTTTTTAAAGCAGATGCAGATGTGGTGCAGCTGTACCGCTACCACAGTCTAAAGTGTTTATCAGTGCAAAGCTGCACATCTCAGCTTTCAGATCCAGTGAAATTGAGCCGGTAGTGTAAACAGTTGGAAAGTTACAGTATTTTAAAGAATATACACATTTTTTAATTTGACTGCAAGTTTTAAAGTGATAAATTCTGTCATACTGTCCACATGTGAAATGAGAAAGGCTTGCTAACACAGCAAACACTAAAACTTTGCTAGCTTTAACCTGCAACAAAAGAGAAGAAAAACACTAGCTTGTTGTAACCAGTAGCAACCATGTGATCTTTAATTAACAGCTTTAATTAATAGCTGCCTCGTTCCTTTTCATCTTCATTTCAACTCTGATTCACCTGAGCTTCAGGCAGATCTGCTGTCCAGTGCTCTCTGCAGCTTTACTTCTACACGTTAGCTCTGTCAGTCTGTTTATCTTTGGTTGAAACCGGCCTGACTTTATTTTTTGGTTGTGACACTTGTTAAGCAAAGCGTCAATTACAAGAATTCTAACTGATCATTTTGTTTAATCGATCAAAATGGACAACTTTATTAGAAGTTTGAAGCAGTGGGCTGCCCTGTTGCTGCACCCAAGCTGCATTGCAGAGGAGTTCACCCTCCATAGACACCCAATCTCTACATTGACAATCTTTCTGCACAGGTCAGTGAAAATTAATGTATTATCACAATAATGTTTAATGCCAGCAAAGACTGTTCCTCACCAGGTTGCAGACATGAACAATATTTGAGACTTTCCCTCGAGGTGGTGAGGGTTGCAGGGCCGTACGAACAGGGTCATCAATTGTGATTGAAACTCCCATTCTCTGCTGGCTGATGGAGCGACGGATGAGGGTATCGCTTGGGGTCACTGGAACAAAGAATGGTCAACAATATTTTACATCTACGACTCTCATACTCTCTAAAATATTCATTATGTTAAATGAATTAAAAACAGATTCATTTTATGGTCATCATTCCACCACTTATCATTTAATCCTTGTTTTGCAGATGGAATACTAAATACAAGCCATGTTTTGGTAGATAAATTACCAGTGTTGATTTCTACATCATGGCTGGTATGTGTTGGGGACTGGGTTTCCATCGCTCCAGGGATGAATGTATCCATCTGTTCTTCATGGGACTTCATTTTTGTTTGGTCATCTATAATATCTTCTTCCTCCACTTCCTCATGCCTGCTCCTCTTGGCCTCTTTCTGTCCATTTTCTTGGCTTTCTGATTGCACCACCTTTATACAGTGAAAGAAATCCAGACACAAATTAGGCAAAAAAAAAAAAAATTGCATTTTCCATTTCAAAGTGTGAAGTCTAGCTCTTCATTATTTATTCACTTATTTTCTATACCGCCTACGTCGATGCAGGGTTGCAGGGGGCAGGATCCTATTTGAGCAATTACTAGGGAAGAGGCAGGTAGACCTGGAGAGGTCACAGCCCACCACAGTGCCAGCTCTTCATTATTAATCCTAACGGTTTAAGAGCTACACACTAACCTGTGTGACCGTGCGTCGGATCTGAAGGTCCTGGTCAGCATGCTCCTGGTCGTCATTCTCTGCATCAGAGAGGACAATTTCCTCAGGATATAGGTCCACCACTGCCTCTTGGCCTAAACACGGCCTGATGTCAGGAATCAGAGACTGTTGGAAAATGAAAAAGTATAAGATGGTTCAGCTTTTTTTTTTTAAATCCAGGGTTCTTACAGGTTTTTGTAAGTTAAATTCAATGCATTTTACAACCTTTTTAAGACCATTTGGCACAGAATTTAATGCTTATTTGACGACCACACTGACTAAACTAAGTTAAAAGAAGCTATAAAAAAGCAAAAAAAAATCCATTCATTTCAATCAGCGGTGCTAATTATTTTATTGACCTGGGTGTGTATAACTGCTTGATAGCAGAAATGTGATTAGAAAAAAGTTAGTCTGAACAATAACAATTACACACAGTCAGCCACCAATGATAGAATTTCTCCCAGTTAAAAAGATCAGGTCTGTAATTTTCATCATACGTACACTTCAACTATGAGATAAAACAAGACATTTTAAAGAATTTATTTGCAAACTATGGTGGAAAATAAGTATTTGATCAATAAAATGTATTCTCAATACTTTGTTATATATCCCTTAAGACGGTTTTTACACCGCTGCTGTTATTTTGACCCATTCCTCCATGCAGAGCAGGGATGTTCTAGGGCTGTCGCTGGACAATATAAACTCCCTCCAAAGACTTTCAATGGGAGTAAGCTCTGGAGACTGGCCAGGCCACTCCTGGACCTTGAAATGCTTCTTACAAAGCCACTCCTTCCTGCCCGGGCAGTGAGTTTAGGATTGTTGTCATGCTGAAATACCTAGCCATGTTTCATCTTCAACACCCTTCCTGATGGAAGGAGGTTTTCAAGCCAAATCTCACGATACATGCCCGCATTCGTCCTTTCCTTTACATGAATCAGTAGTCATGGTCTCTCTGCAGAACCAGCACCAAAGCATGATGTTTCCACCCTATGCTTTACAATAGGCAGGGTGTTCTTTGGATGCAACTCTGCATTCTTTCTCCTCCAAAACACATCAAGTAAAGTTTTTACCAAAAGTTTCCATTTTGGTTTCATATGACATTCTCCCAACCCTCTTCTGGATCATCCAAAGGCTCTCTAGCAAACTTCAGATGTGCCTGGACATGTACTGACTTAAGCAGGGGGACATGTCTCTGGTGGCGTAGTGTGTTATGATGATAGCTTTTGTTACTTTGATCCCAGCTCTCTGTAGGTCATTCACTCAGTCCCCACATGTGCTTCTGGGATCAATCAGTTTTAGTCCTTTATAAAAAATTAGACTGGAATTGCAACATTACTTCACAGAAAGCCGTCATATGATATTTAAATTATTTACTTATTAACCCGTGTATTAATAATACTGTAACAGTGTGATAGACGTTTACCTATTATAAGGTTCATGAATGAATAATTCAGCAATACTAAACATAAGGTTGTTTTTACCAGAAAGGTTTTTGCATGGTTTTAATTTTGTTATACATTATATAACTTTTTATATCAAAACCCTGTTTAGTTTCATCCATCAGCCCAACTTCATTAGACTACTCCCAATTAGATTATCTGATCACACAACATCACAACAAAGGAATATGATGATCCTGACATAGTAATCTTATTTATACATCCTGTAACAGCTAGACTCACCTGTGAAGTCACGTCGCTTTTAAAATGAATATCAAACATAATCAAGGATTAATTTGTCCTCAGATGAGCAAAAGGCAGCAATTAAAACAAAAACACAGCACAGAAACAGTAACAGAAACATTACATGCTCTGTTTTGATCTCATAACGTGTTGACATTTTAAAAATTAAAATAAAAAAACCAAACAATAATTTTGGATTCATGTTAAGCCGAAATCTGACTCGGAAAACAATAGACTGACCGTAGATTCAGCTTATTCCGCTTATTCCACAGGGTCATAAAGTTCTCACTGTAACATTGCAGCAGAAATGCTACGTCTGCTCCTCATCGGAGCGACACTCCATCTTAAACTCTCTGGATGTGCTAAAAATTGTGACAATTTGTTCAATCTTTAGAGTAACATTGCGCTCTCTATCTGCTGGCAAAAGCGTGCACGCTTGTATGCGCGTGTACTCAGAACTCAGAGCGGCACAGAGAGCAGCTATGACATGGCATTATTATCGGCATCAAACATACTACCACACGTATGCTTTGAGGAAAGTTTACAGATGAGATTTTTAAACGGTGTAATATTGGTAGAAATGTGCCGTGGATTTAACAAAAATTCAGGTAAATTATAGAAGTCCTTCCAGTTGAAGAGAGGCGGACATGTTGTACATTTTAGTCTGCGGTCATTACCTTCAATGAATCAGTGGTGATGCTGATAGATGGTTTCTTGGCAGTGACAGCTGTGCTGGAACCCCATCTCCTTTTCCGACCAGCAACAGCCCCAGATTCCTGTTCAGTCTCTGCACTGCCAGGTCCTGGTGATGATTTACTGCCTACAAAACATAATGTACAATGTAAAACAACAGCAATACACACCATACAGATTTGTTCAGAACTATTCTGTTAGTAAAATGTTAATATCCTAACACATGAACAAGAAATAGTATCAACTGCTGGTAAAGAAGTGAAAGTTGGTGGGTATACTCACTGCTAAGCGAGATCCTACGTGCTGAGAAAGCCTTTGGTGTCTGAAACACAAGGAAACCAAAAAACCCAACATACATGGGAAAGATGAGAGGAAGGCACCAGAAGTAGGGATAAATTATAAGGTCAGGTTGATGGAACAGCAGAACAACAATTGTAAAGGGAACAAGTAAGGACTGAGAATGAATGGCAGAAGCTGCTGTGCAAGGTCTCATTTTAGATTCAATTCGACTACATTTAAAACTCTTCATAAATAGATTCTTGAACATAACTTGTCCAGGATTAAACTGCAGCCTGTTACATGAAAATTTAGTGGAAATAATGCAACTTTACATTTCAGCCATGTCATATTCATTAAAAGATCGCAGATTAAGTATATGAATATTAAAAACAAAAGTTATTTGCATAAAACTGAAGGAACAACAATCAGAAAACCCTTTGCACAGCAGATTCTCCCGCAAAGACTTTAATAAATGTAAGAGCTCTTAAAAAAGCTCTTACAGGACATTGGCAAAATCTACTTATTCCCTGATAAACACTAACACCTGATCCTTACTGGTTTGGATATGGCCCAATCAGGACTGCATGTACTGTATCTAGGCAACAAGGGTCCAATCAATGGTGGCTGAGGTGTTTGGAAGGAAATCTGAAAGCTTGACTGGAAGGATGGTTCAAGTGTTCTCTTGGGTAGGGGGCCTTGAAATGTTTTTACCAAAGGCATGTTATCCTCACGTTTCAGGATGACTCTGTGAGGATGTAAAATCTCAGGCTCGTAAGAGCAAAAAAATAAATAAATCGATGAAGTCCAATTAGATGGAAACCAGGCTGTCGTCACCAATCCACAATGTTCATGTTGCAAGATAGACAGTCACAAAGAAGGAAAAACCTGGCAATGATTGATGTACATAGTCCTTCTTCAAATTAAATAAAAAAAACTTATCCATATGAGGAAATGTCCTTTCAATCATGCTCTAGTCCACCTTGTCCGTATGACCAAAAACAATGAAAAATAAGTCTTTAAAACGACTTTACGTGTGCTCGCTGATGTTCATAAAAGCAAAAAGCCATATTAGTTGACGTTTCAAAAGGAGGTGGCCAATACTGACGGGCCCAACCTCTTCTTTAAATGTTCTGGTCCAAATAATAGCTCTTTCCAGATATACTGATGAACATGAGCCAGCCTTTGTTGCCAGGGGTGTTCCTCTGCTGCTTGGGGCTTTATCTGTGGATTCGCGGGGGGAAGTGGAACAGATGCAGATGTAGTTGTAGAAGTGGCAGAGGTAGTATGCAGGTACCGACAGGGGCAATGGAAGAGGCAAGAGCACCTTTATTACAAAGCAATAATTTGAGTTTTAAATATCAGCGACAGTGAAAAAATGCCTTTGCTGTTGCGTATGTCAGTATCAACAAAAAGGTGTTTAAACAACCAGATAAAAAAAATATAATTTCTTATAAACATTCTATCATTGGGAAAATGGCTTATTGAACTGTCTATAGTATAAAAATCTAACAAAACAAGAACAAAGATACAACCTGATCAGTAGATCATTATCGCAGAATGATTAAAAGAAAAATCACTATTGAAAGCCATTAAAAAAAACTTGATGTGATTTATCTATTAATGTTCTCGGTTATTGATAGTTTTTTAAAAAATTAAGATGATTTGTGACTCCTCAGGTGACTCACCTCCTCACTGGTCTCTGAAAGCTTCTCAGGATCTGCCATGGCAGTGTCCTTCACTTGCCTGCACAGTGGTAAACCCATATAACATCAGGAAACAAGATAAGCAGAAAAACACCGTTAGTATATGTAGGTCAGAGATGTGTGTCCACATGTATCCATTTAACACATTAATTTGAGTCAGGTGTGTTGAAGCAGGGACACATTGAAAAAGTGTAGATCGAATCGAGTAGTCCTGCTCTACAGTCCTTGTCCTTACAAAGTCCATCAGCACTCTGCCTCACAAATCAACGCCCACCTTGCATCGTTATGTAATTCCACATGTGACAACATTCACTCCTGACCAAATTTAAGTTCACAGTAAGGAGACTGTTCTCTAGGTTAAAACAAAGCATATGCTCTCCTACAGCTGGTAAAAAAAACTCCCATTTTCTCCTCCCTCTCCGTTTTCCTATCCACTCTCAGTCAGCAGTGTAATAAAAGCTTTTCAGATAGTCTGACACTTCCTTCTCTTTGTAAAACCATTGTAAATAAAAATAAAGGCAGTATCATTGCATAGAAGACTTTAAGTTACCCAACGGGTGATATTGTGAGATAATGCTGTGTTGCTTATTGGGTTTTATTACAGAAAAGACAGGATGTCAGACCTTCGTTGGCGTTTTTCTTCCTCTTTCTGGATGTCCTTCCCCTTCCTGCAAGGATCATCACTGGTTGCTGCTTCAGTGAAAAGTTTCTGAAAATTTAAAAGAGCAGAAATGTTCATTTCAAGTAGAATTGTGTTGAGAATTTAGTAAAATACTTAGATATCATGCATCAAATGATACTTGTATCTTATACGCATTATTCCTTGCAGTAATGATGTTTCCATCATTACCGAGACAAGTCCTCTCTGGGAAGGAAAAACTGTACTGTTCTACAGAGCAGCATGTATACACAAAGCAGCAACTTAAACCATTTCAACCAGTTTTAAGGATAGCATGCAAGCAAGCTCTTATAAAAATCATATGTTCTTCAGTGCTGTCACAGTCCAGGTCCTTTTTGTGACAGTATACAAACACACGGGACATGTTCAAAAACAGAGCGCAGAGGTTTTCACCGTTTTTTTTTAAAAAGACGATTTTAGTTTGAGATATTTTAATACCAGTTTCATACTCCTCCCAGTAAAATATGATGCAGAAATAAAAAAAAAAAAAGACTTTCATTATTTAAATTAAAAGATAAAGATCTTGAGTTACACTAATCAGCCACAATTAAACTACTGCTAAACAAACTAACAAGGATGCTGCAGAAGCTAAGGCTGATGGTTTAAAAGACGGCCATGGAGCTTGAAATAAAAGCTACAATTTCATCAAGCAAATCCCAACTCCTCACATTCACATGGATGTGCCTCTGATATCTGCACTATACCTGGACATTTTTGTTGCAACAATATATCCAAGAAGAAGTAGCAGCTGCTTCTGATGAAAATGAGTCTGAAATGTTAGCCTGAACTCCTGATAATCCATACAATGATGGATCAGAAGAGGACCCCATCATTGGTAAGCATAGACCTCACAGAATAAATTACCGGTATGGTATCTTTGTCAAACATCCTAGTACCAGACTACTACCAGTAGCTTTCTACTCCCCCATTTTCCCTTCTGCACAACACAGAATTTCTCAACTTTATTAGTTAAAAATACTCCAAGGAAAAACATGTAAAATTTCTGGAGGGATGGATTGGAAATATCAGAAAGATGGCTCACTGTTCATATTATAAGACTCAACTACCCCCCACATCTGAACTAACTTTGTCCCTTAATGAGAGACTTGTTTGCACTTTGTTGCTCATCAAGCTAGAAAATAATCTATAAAGGATCATACAAATATACAAAGGATCATCGTATTAGTCATTTATGAATTGAGTAACGATCTAGCTGGTACAATAACGAATTAGTTTGGAGATAAGGCGGGCAAAATGGTGGTGAATTTTATGAAGATACTGACCTTAGAGTGACTGTCTCCATCAGCAGTTTTACTCCTCTCGAGAGATATCTCCTTTTTGCACTGTGAAGCTCCATGGCTCTCTTTTAAACCATCAGCCTTAGCTTCTGCAGTGTCCATGTGCACCGGTGATGAATCCCTGTTACGTTTCTTCTCCTTAATGACAGAGAAAATGCTATATTTAAGCACTGAACCAACATAAAACAATGCCTGCTTTGAAGACATTCAGATTAAATTTACAAAGCAAACTGATAACATAATTTCCCCACATAGCAGGTCTGAAGGTCTGCAATTACAGTTGTGTAGTAAAAATAATCATTTATCTCTAAAGAATGTAGCACCTGCAGTTAAGATACCCCAAGTGAGAGCAGAACACCAGATACTTGGGTAATAAAAAGTATTATTAGACATTTAGACACAAGTTGAAAGAGCGCATGTTCAGAATATTTCAAGCTTATCAATGTACCAGTATGAATTAAGAGCAATGCCCTGTGGAGCAGATTTCATATAAGGCTCATTCAACTATGTGGTTAATAACACTCATAAAGCCAAATTATTGGTCATTCTTTACCATAAATTAAGTGCAGGGATTACATTTATACATTTTAAGTTATTTGATACATTTTTGTATTGCAAAATGTTTCCATCTGTGTGTGGGTCAGGAAGGGAGAAAAATCTGATAGGGGACCATTTACCTTTCTACGTCTAGAGGAGGAATCTTGTGAAGATGAGGATGATGCAGATGATCGCGAGGATGAGGATCCAGAGTCTGATTCTGATGAAGAGGAGTCACGGGATGATGATCTTCCTTTTGCTTGTTTCTCCTCTTTCTTTACATCTTTTCCCCTTAGCCCCTTAGCCTCTACTGACTGTGAAGGACTCTTGCTTTCATCCATCACTTTTCCTCTTTTAATGGTCTCCTTGACAAACCCTTCAGTCTTTTCCGAGAGTGATTGAACTTTCTCAAACCTTTTGACTCTTTCTTTGGGATCCTGGTCCAGTGCAATTTTATTAGTGTTCCCCTTCTCAGACAGGGTCCCTGCAGTTCCCACTGACACAGAATCTTGCTGTTTTGACAGGATCAGTGGATCTTCCTGCTTAGTGGAGGATCGTTTTTCTTTAGGGTGTTCAACACTGGTAGGTGAGGGGTCAGATGAGGCCTGAAGCTGGGGACTATCAGAAAATGTACGCGGCCGCTTAATAACCAAAGGAGTGGATGAAGATGCAAGTGGGGAGTCCCTGAGGAACCGGAACTTCTTAAATGATGGGTGTGGTGACAGAGGTGTTGCATCAGACTCTTCACTCTGGGACACTGGTGCATGGACATCTTCCTGCTCTCCTGCCTCTGTCGATGAGTTTCTAGCTGGTCCTGTGGAGAGGGAGGGGGGAGTGGGCAGGGGAGTGAGACCAACCTCACGGCCATGTTTGGATGGAGAGAGGCAACTCTCCCGCTCTTTTTCAGCCAGCCTAAACCTCTCTTTCTCCTCTGCCAGTTTCCTCTCCTCCTTAAGCATGGCTTTTTCTTTCTCCAGTCTTTCCTGTTCAAGAGCTCTCTGCTTTTCCTTCCTTTCCATCTCCAGTGCTCTCTTTTCTAATTTGTCTTGCTCAAGAGCTTTCTCTTTTTCTAGCTGTTCTTTCCTCTCTTTCTCTGCTCTTTCCTTCTCTATCCTCACCTTTTCCAGAGCTGAATCCCTCTCTGCTTTCTCTTTTTTCTCCCTTTCTCGACATTCCCTCTCTTTTCGCTCTTGCTCCAGACTTAGTTCTCTTTCAATTCTCTCTTTTTCCTTCCTCTCCAGTTCCAACCTCTCTTGTTTTAGAGCCTTTTCTCTAGCAATTTTCTCTAGCTCTGCAGCTTTCTCTTGCTCCAAAGCCTTCTCCCTTTCAATCCGCTCCTTTTCCTGCCTCTCCTTTTCTAGAGCCTTTTCTCGTTCAATCCTCTCCTTTTCTAGAGCCTTTTCTCTTTCAATCAGCTCCTTTTCTAGAGCCTTTTCTCTTTCAATCCGCTCCTTTTCCTGCCTTTCCTTTTCTAGAGCCTTTTCTCGTTCAATCCTCTCCTTTTCTAGAGCCTTTTCTCTTTCAATCCGCTCCTTTTCTAGAGCCTTTTCTTTTTCAATCCGCTCCTTTTCCTGCCTCTCCTTTTCTAGAGCCTTTTCTCTTTCAATCCTCTCCCTTTCCTGCCTCTCCTTTTCTAGAACCTTTTCTCTTTCAATCCGCTCCTTTTCCTGCCTCTCCTTTTCTAGAGCCTTTTCTTTTTCAATCCGCTCCTTTTCCTGCCTCTCTTTTTCAATCCGCTCCTTTTCTAGAGCCTTTTCTTTTTCAATCCGCTCCGTTTCCTGCCTCTCCTTTTCTAGAGCCTTTTCTCTTTCAATCCTCTCCTTTTCCTGCCTCTCCTTTTCTAGAGCCTTTTCTTTTTCAATCCGCTCCTTTTCTAGAGCCTTTTCTCTTTCAATCCGCTCCTTTTCCTGCCTCTCTTCTTCTAGAGCCTTTTCCCTTTCAATTCTTTCCTTTTCCCTAGCCTTCTCTCTCTCCAAAGCCTTGGCCCTTTCTAGCTCTTTCGCCCTTTCCCGTTCTTCTCTCTCCTCTTTTTCTCTCTGCAAGCGCTCCTGTTCCAAAGTCCTCTTTCTTTCTAGCTCCTTTTGCCTTTCTAGCTCTAAGGCCCTCTCACGCTCTTCTCTCTCTCGAGCCAAAGCTTGCTCCCCCTCCTGTCTCTCCTTTTCTAGAGCACGTTCTCTTTCCTGCTGTAATTCCTTTTCTCTTTCTAATGCCTGCTGCTCAAGTCTCTCTCTTTCCAGAGCCTTCTCTTTTTCTTCTCGCTCCATTGCAATGACTCTTTCCCGTTCTTCCTCAGCTGCTCGTTCTTGTTCTAATTTTCTCGACTTTTCTTGCCTTTCAAGCTCAAGTGACATTTTTTTCCCCATCTCAGACTCTTTCCCTCTGTCCCTCTCCTCTGCAGCAGTGGCCTTAAGCACACTGACAGGTACTTGGATATGGACTGAATGTGCTCCTGCGATACCCTGTTGGGCGCTTGTAATCTTGGAAAATGGTACATGCCCTGCAGTGTTGGCTGTGTGAGTGATGGCAGATACCAGACCCTCTGGAGGTCCTCTGCCAGGGAACGACGTAGCTGAAGGTGAGCTGCTCTCCTGCCTATTGCCTTCCATTTCAATCCCATGCCAACCCGCTCCAGAAAAAGCACCCTCCGACTCCATTGTAAGAGCCAGAAGAGTCAGTGGGCCAGGCTTGCGCTCGTTAGGATCACTCCTCTGTGGCTCTGGGCTGCTACTGCGACTGTCGCTGCTAGAGGAACCAGAACTGGAGGTACTGGGTGAACGTCTGGCTGGGGCAACATCCGGACTAGGTGGGCTCTGTTTAGGGGTGTCGGGTAAGGGGAATGATAACTCTGGAGGTGGGGAGGGAGGAGGTGTTGGCTGGCGGAGTTGAGGAGACAAAAGGGAAGGGATGTGTTGCTGCTGGGGTTGACGTGATGCACCAGACCTCTCCCTCGCTGTGGGGACTCTGGCTGGCTCTCTGAAGTTTCTCCTTCGAGCACTGCTGTCCCAGTCATCGTCATCACCATCCTCCTCTCCACCTTCGCTATCGTCATCATCACTGTCGCCTGCCACTTCACTGGCCGCAGAACGTCGCTCTTGTCGTTGCTCACCACCAGGAACCCGCATGGCTACAGAGCCAGAGGCTGGTGGACTTGATACGTCTACCTCTTGGTTTATAGCACCTTGCCCCGCATTGACTGAACCAAACAATCCCTCTCCATCAGAGGGCCCAGGAGGCCTGTGTTGGCCGGCTAAAACAGATGTTTCCTGATCACAACAATTTAAAAAAAGAAAAGATTGTGAGACTTTGAGAGGATTGTGAAAGTTTTGTTGCGAATGAATTTGTGGGTACAAATATTACCAGTTTAAAAATAATAAATATACAAATATAAATAAAAGATATGACTAACATATGTGGAAGAAAAAGAGCTGCTAACCTGGGTAGGAGGAGGACATGATGTCCTGTTGTTAACCTCTGTGTGGTCCTCTTGTTCTGTTTACAAAAACATAAATACTTGCATATTCACATACTGAACTGAGATGCATTATACTTTCTTAATCTGAGAGTGAAAAGAACAAAAAGAGAAATAAAAGTCACCACCTGGATTTCACAAGGCAAATAGGTAAATCTTCTTTTGGTTAACTGTGTACAATGGACAATGTTTCAGCTGTCAAAAAGTTATTTAACCCCAACTGTAAGCAGCCTCCTATTACTTTAACAACCATGTCAGAAGAAACTATCTGTGGTTGTGAGAAAGGTGCTAATGTTTTAATGCCCATCTTCCATAAAGATGGATGGTAAAAATGATCATAGTTGTTTTTTATTTAAAAGTTTGGTGAAATCAAATTGTAGCAAAACAACAGTAGAACTCAGGAATACTTTTAAATAGAAGAGCATTTCTTCTAAAAGAAAATGCCCAGATTCACTAAGCTCAATTTGTGAAATAGTAGTTTAAAGAGCATTAGACACATTCTCCACACACGGGTAGGAAAATGAGCGCAGACCTTAACCCCACTGGGAAACTTTTGAGTGTGTAGACTTTGTGCAGCCATCCTTACTCTCCCATCATCAATACACAATCTTGGAAAAAAAATAATGCTATGATGTTTCAGAAGTTAATCTACATGCAGCTGCTGTGAATGTGTGCCATCAAAGCTACAGGTAGTCTGGCAAAATATTGAAGTGTGATCTTTTCTGTACAATATTACTGTATAAATTATTGAATTAAAAACAACTAAATAAGCAATAAAAGAAATGCCAGACATCATAAATGCACTGGAGTGCTTGTAACATGGACAGTGAGAGATCCTCACAGCACTTACCATTTGTTTCATATGCCTCACGAGCCTCTCTCTCCAAACGCTGCCTCAGGAGCTCTTGTTGCTTAGCCAGATACTGTTTGATAAAACTGTTCTGGCTCATTTCTTCACCAATCTAAATACAAAGTAGACCAAAATAAGTGGAAGGAACTAAACGCTCTGCATATATTTAGAAGAAGAGTGATTATTGTAATTAAATTATTATTCAAGAGACTTCAGTCTTAGAATGATCTCAAAGACTCTTACCTGAGAGTTTGGCTGCAGTCCAACATGAGCAGTGGATGTCCTCTGCAAATTCTCTAGCATGAGAGCCTGTTATTGAGAGCAGAGGCTTTAATAATGTAGCATGAACTGCAGGGGGATAGTCTTCAATATCTGGTTACAATACTTAAATCACTCATAACGTTTAATATATAGGAGTGATTACTTCTGTGATTTTCAGTGTGTTCAGTTTGTGTGACTTTGCATGCAATCAGTAAAAGAGTATGTTGCTCAATGAGGACTAGTACTGAACAGTGCCTCTCTTTTTATTAATAATGTGACTTTTGTTGAGTTTGGACTTCTAACTTCTTACAGAAAGCTAAAAAACCAGGATAAAATATTCTTGGTAAGATTAAACCTAGATTTAGGACATGATGGTTATTCTAAAAAATAATGTAAATGAAACTCAAACTGTGGTGGAAACCAAGGAGGTTGGAGAATGTGCGGCAGGTTTACAAATAAAAATCCCACCAGATTACACTTGTTTTAAATTAAGCCTAGTATCTGAGTTGATACTTTTTAAAATCGACACTTATTGTACTAGCACCATCATGTCGTGCAGCAGATCTGCTGGGCCAGCACTCCTCCTGCTGATGTTTTACCTTACAAGTGCAAGTCAGCATGAAAATAAAAATGAAATGATCTGGATAGAAATCTTATAGCTGGTTGGATAAATCTTTTAAGCGTCTTGAACAGACATCGACAACGCTTGTCAGGAAAATACTGATGTAAATACCATTAGCAGCTGTCATCGTGAAATTTAGGGGTTCTCGTTTGTGATAAATATGTTAAAAGGGTATCCCAACTTCCACGGAGAAGAAGGTTAAATATTTGTTGAAATGTAAACAAAGTTGTTTAAACTTGACCCATGACAGCTCACGTACCGAGGCCACCATTTCTAAATCTGTCGAAATGTGTCTGTTTTGTTAAAATGCTTAATAGGATAATACTTAAAACACATTGACATGATACAATTCCTTAAATAGATCAAATCGTAAACGTTTATAAATAATCACGCAGCAAAACACATACACGTCAACTATGTTGGCATCGTTAAGGGCAACGTACAGTACATATCCTGCAAGCCTATCGCTAAGGCCACCGCTCAACTCACGGTTAGCCAGGGAAGCTAACGGGCTAACAGGACAACATCAAACAAACACAGTTTACGATGAGCTAATAAGTTGGCGGAACTTCTGGCCGTCTCGTGAGTTAGACAGCACTGCACAGCCAGAACAATGCTTAACCGCGACACAAAATAAACAGACATTTTCCAGCAGGATGCCATCCTCGAAAACTCTTCTACAAGGCTCGCAGTTGTACTCAGTTGTCGGCCCTCGAGAGCGAGCATCAGCCCGTCTCATCGTAAATGTTAGCTCGCGGCAAGTCTATTCGTTTTTCTACCCTAAATCTTACCCCTTTGAGTCTTTTAATGAGAGCATTCTTCTGTCCGCTTTTTGACAGCCCCCGTTCCTCAAGAGCTGCTTTTAAGTCCGCCACTCGAAGGGACTGGAGCGGTCTCCCGTCCAGCGTAACATCTTCGAGGTCCGCCATTTTCCGTTCCTCTAGTCAATTTCCAGCGAGAGCAACGCCTTCCACCACGCAGCGTCGTCAACGACCACTTCCGCCATACCGAACATCAAAATACTTTAAATTTAACTACCCCGAAACATTCATATTCAGTGCCGTTTATTACGTTACACGTATATTGCTTACACACACACAATTGTTTTGCTTACCCTTTAACGACTTTATTGATTAATAGAAATGTTGCGCAAAATTAGCGCAAACTTGACTTCTTACAACACAGGGCTAATTGAGTGCGACCGCTTCCTGTATATATGTGTTAGCTAGACCAGCATTGCTAACGCTAAGCAACACACCGCTTCAAATAAGATCACATCAGGCGTGACTTAGTTATTTTGTTAATGTTTTTACTGGAGCTTGTAAAATCAATCGTTGAAGCAAGTAACTGTTAAGTAATGTTGATTTGACAGAAAGAGTACGCTGGTTGTTAAACTACACATTAATCACAAAGACTACAGGCTTCTTTCGTCGACACTTGTATTAGAAACCATCATCATAGAAACAAACTTTTTTTCCTTTACTGTCGTTTCTTTTTGTTAAACTTTTTGGGGTAATCCAAACTTTCCATAGATGTCGTGGTTCAGCCAAGTCAGTCAAGGCTCAGATCAACAACAGCCCACTGACAGCCAAAGATTTCCAGCTACAGAAATCCTCGGTAATCCGACAGGAGGATCAGCCGTTCTGGCAGCAACCCGCGGTGTTGCTGGTCTCTTCACTCCCTGTCCATCTGACTTCCCATCGGCTCCTCTTGGTACAGCAAGTCCTCTCAGTCTTGAGAACCTGTCCTGTGCATCTCCCAGTTCAGATCAAGTCAAAGAGCCGGAGCCCATTTCGTATGTAACCCTCCAGGAGCAGCGGTGTGTTCTGAGCTGGTATCAGGGCTGGACAGCCCCTCAAAGGGAGCGGTTCTTGCAGGACCTTCTGGGCAAAGCTGTGCCGGGCAAAGTGTGCACCCTTCTAGACTCACTCAGTACTCTTCAGGTACTTTCTGCTGTCATTTGGAGATGTGTAGAGATGGTTTGTACCATTTTTTTTGTGGTAATGTTTAAAAACTTGCAGCATTCTGTGTTATTCTGACAGGTCAAAGACAGGCTACCCAACATCTTTGAATGCCAGCTACGGCTGTGGACCCAGTGGTTTGAGTCTTGGGGAGAAGATGACAGGAATCATTTTCTACACATGCTGGAGGAGCGGGACCCAGAATTTGTTGCCCACTTTTATAGGAGCGTGGCTGGCACCGCAGGAGTAGACTGAACAATGTTTACACTTCGACCCAGTGATGAATGTGCTAGAGAATACATATTCCATTACTGGACAACTATTTGTGCAAAATGTGATTTAAAATCCATCACTGTTTACTGAATATAAGCTTTATTTTGTTTTTGTACTAAGATTTATACAGTTTTTTAAGAGCTGTATCCTTCAGCATACTACATTTACAGTAAAGGTAATCTTTGCTGACACTGTGTGTCTTAGCTCATTGTTATAATGTTAAAATAAACATTTGGAAAGATTATTTCCATGTTTTATTTTATACATCTGGAATCATATGGAGAGTGGTCAATAGTTTTAGTGTCTAAAATGTCAAAGAAAAACAAGATCTGTCTGACTTGGTGAATTGCTTTATTCTCAACATTCACAATGAGAAACGTACATTTCAAAACAGACTAAACAGAACTTGTGCTCCTCATTTTATCCAGCTAGTTGATTCAGGAGTAAGTAAAACGATGGGAGTTGGATATTCAGTGTCCTCAACGCAATAACCGATAAATGGGTAGATTTTATCTTGAAATTTTTGGCCTGAAAACGTGTACAAATGAGATCTGGCTTCAGCATCGTAAAAAGTAATCCGTCCCTCTTTATATTCTAACAAGATACCCAGTTTAAGCGGTTGCACTGCAACATTAATATCAACAGGTCTACCGTCAAGGGCCTTCAACTGACCCAGTTTGTTCAGGATTATAGTCCAGTAACCATTCGCTGGTTTGAATGACAGCGCTCCCTTTCTTGAGGCGGATTCACTGGTCATTCCAACGTGGTAGCAAGTCTTCCCTGCTACTAACACCTCCCAGTAATGTCTGCCGTGGGAGAAGCCTCTCTCCCCCACTACGCCAAGAACCACATCAAACCTGCTCTGTAGGTCGGGGACTGGTAACATGAACTCGTAGGTGGATACTTCCGTTTTATCTTCAGACAAAGCAATTCTCGGGTGAGCTGTGTTTGGATCCATGGTTATCCTTGCTGTGAACAGAGAAATGCATATTTTGAGTATCTTCACTCATATCTGGGGTAAAAAGGCTTTCAGTTGGAAAACTTTGAGTTGGCAACACTAAATAAGGATCTGAAGAAAAATTCAAGCCATTTTTGCGGGTGACTCACAGGAAAGCACGGTTTCATCTTCCACATCGCCTTGTTTCCTCAGAAGATCTGAGGAAATAAGAACAGACTTTGCACACTACCTTTTGGATGTTTCATACCTTCCCCACCTTATTTTTCTGATTTAGCTGCTTTCATATTGAGAAAAAGTGCACGAAATACACATTTAATCACATCAGCAGATGCAACGTCTGATCTGCCATTGATAATGGGCTTATTTTGTAAGCAATCATTCAGTGAAACGTACTGTTGTAGTTTTCCTGCAGCTTGTTTATCTCACGACTCTTTTCCTCAAACTGTTCCTGCAGCCGTTTGAGGATGGCCTCCTTCTCCATCAGCTGATGGTGGAGGCGGTCCGCATCCTCCTGGCTTTGTTGCAGTTCCCTCTGTAAGTCTGTTTGTTGAAATGATTACTTCAAAAGCGACCTCAAACAACTCAGTGGATCTCAGAGAGAGGAATGTGTGTAGTGATAATCCTATCTATTTGGGGATCTCACCTTCACATTGGGTGTTGGCAGTGCAGCATGTTTGCAGCTCTTGGACTTGATGCTTTAAGTCTTGACAGATAGAAGAGGTTTGGTAAAAAAAACAGTTAAAATGAAAAGGTCCGATGCAAAACATTCTCATACCCTTTCTCTTTCTGTATATGTATATCTACTGTATATATGAACCTCCTCTGTAACTATTCCCTTTAAAAATGAACGTACAGTTGTGCTCATAAGTTTACATATTCCTGCAGAAGTAAGAAAAACATAAATTCTGCAGGAATATGTAAACTTATGAGCACTACTGTAGCGACTGACGACTTCCCAGTTATCCCAGTTCCCACAAGCCAACAAAAAGGTGCCTAAAGATCTAAACATGTTTGCAGGACGCTGCTCTGCACAATGCATACCTCTATTTGAGCTTTCAAGTTTTCTGTTCTCTTTCTGTTGTGTTTGCAGCATTTCTTCCAGATCTGCAAAAGACAGAAAACGTATCTGGACTTTTTTTGGGTTTAAGGCATTTAAACTTAACAGGATGTGAAGTCTCATCATTACAAAGATGACTAAAGTGATGAAGTGACAAACCAGCGATGTTTTTCTGCGTAACATGGCTCTTGGCTCCACTTTTCGAAGCCTTTTTCAGCTCATCTTTCAGATTAATGACGTCCATAACTGGCAGAGACACAAGCACAGCTGGGGTGTTATTTGGGGCTAAAATACTACAGAAAACATGATAAAATTGCAGAGTGAAACATGTTCGTACTCAGTTTAAAATTTTCTGCGTTGGAATCCTTCAGTTGCAGCTGACTGTCCTCAAGCTGGCTCTTTGTCAGGTTGAGTTTTCCTTGAAGCTCTGAAAGTCATTTTAAAATGAGGGAAATGAATCGTTCTGACATTAGAAGGGGTTGTGAATGTCTTTGCCGTTTTCTTCTCTACCTGCAAGGTTTTCAGCATATGACTCTTTGAGGCTGGATATTTCTACCTCCAGTGATGGGATTTTCTCATGAAGCTCCATAATCTGAGCCGCTGAAAAACACACATTTTAAACTATTTTTTTCTGACGCTTAAACATCATAAAATCTTCATTTCTCAGAGTTTTTTCTTTAAAACATATGAAAATATAACTTACACAAATTAGATATCCTCATATCACTTGTACCTAGCAGGTTGGTTTTTATTTTTATCTGACTTCTGATGTTTTCCAGTTCAGCCTCCAGGTCTTTAAAAACAAAACAGGTGATGTTTTAGGTGCTGAAATGATTTGTGATAATGAATGCCCCTGATTTGGATTGAGCGGTATAGAAACAGAGTTAATAATTGTTTGTTTTTGTATTGCTTATACATTCTACCTTTAATTTTCTGGGCTTGTCCCTGCAGTTGGTGCTCTTCTTGCTTCCTCAGTCTGGCTAGTTCATCTTGTTGAGACAATATTTGAAACGCTAAGAGAAAAATAAATGGTTGGATTAGGAAAAAAAGGAAAATGCATAGTGATTCATTTATTTTGAATGTACCTACTCAGTTTTGTGTTTTCATTATCTTTGTCTTGAACACCGTCAATCAGTTTGTTGAGTTGATGCCGAAGGGCTGCAAACGAGACACGAGGAAGCGTTTTATTTTGCTGGGCCTTTTGTTTCCGGCTTTATGCAACATGTAGTCCAGATACAGTATGTTTCTGTTACCCACCTTCAATCTTACTGTAATCTGTGTCATTTGTTAGCTCGTTTCCAAATTTCTCAATCTGCACTTGAATGGCAACGATCTGAAGAACTAAAAGAGGGAAACACCTTTACATCCTTAATACACAAGAAACTCTGTGATGTGGATTCTTTTAGTTACTTGCTAATCATGCTGTACTCACGCCTTTGAGCTTGAGAGCTCCGCTGCTTCAACTCTTCCGTCTTTTTCTCAGCTTCTTTAGTCTTTTCATCTATAATTTTTTGAAGCGCTGCAAACACACACAGAACCTTCCTTCAGCTGGTCTGTCGGTCATTGACCTGCAATCTTTTATGGTTGCTGAGAAATGCCAGTTAAATAAAGCCTCACCGTCAGCCTTGGACTTGGATACAGAGTTTTGCAGTTGCTTTTTCAGGTCCTCCAGCTCCCCAGTTAGAATAGAAATTTGAAGAGCTGAAAAAAAGAAGAGACTGTAGTTCAATATGTCCATCACCGTGGTTGATGAACGGCAGCATCACATACATGAAACTCCAGGTGGTGCAAAACTAACGGTTTCATAACTCACCAAGGGATGTAACAGTGTTAGATTTGGACGTCAGTTCCTCAATTTTGGCATTGATATTATCCTGCAGGTCTGCAAACACACAATAAATACAACTTTTGATCTAACTGCGAGATCTCCTGTGATAACCGTGGTTAGTGTGTGTCCAAGACAACGAAGACTCACCTTTAATTTTCTGCTCATGTGCAGAACAATGTGCCTCTGTCTGGTTCAGACTGCTCTGCAGGGCTTGAAGTAAAAAAAAGAAGAAAAACCTCATAATAATCTATTTAAAGTGACGCTGCTAGCTTTCTTTATTTCTTATCACAGAAAAACTTACATTTGATCAAAGCCTGACTGCGATCGTTCTCCTCCTCTTTAATCTTCAGCTGTTCCTGAAGCCCTAAAAACATGTCACGCGAGGATGAGGATGGTTTAAATTTCAGAGTTTAAGCATGACCAGAAGAAAAGAAGATTTAAATAAGGAGAATAGATTAGGAATACAGCCATAAAACACAAAAACTCAGCAGTGTGTAAAGCAGATGTTGCTGACAGGAATGTGTGTGAAACTAGTGTCGCCGTATTTTCAGTAATAAAAACAGGAAAGTAAAAACTCACTGGATACAGTAGCAGAGTTAGTTTTGTCCTCTGTTTCTTTTTCCTTTTCGATTTTTCTGAGTTGGGTTTGCAGCTCAGTGATGGCCAAAACTGACAAACACAAATGTGATGAGGGACATGTGACATCATCACAGCAATAAGGACCACAGACGGCATTTAGCCTCCTTACTTACTCAGTTTAGCGTTCGTCTGGTTCCTCTCATTTAGCTTATCAACATTTTGATTCAGCTCCACCTGCTTGGCTGTGAGCTCATTAGTGAGCTCTAAAGCAAAAAGTGAAAAGACATTTTTAAGTCATATGAAGACATTTGGTGCACCTAACTCTGTAAATCTGACCATAGAGTAGCCAGTACTCCACTGTTCCTGAATTCGTTCCAGTTCATAACACAAAAAGGCTTTCTATCAGTTCTTTCTCATATAATGTCCGGTTTTGCTTACATATGAAACAATAAACTCAAGTCTATCTGGATTGTATTAAAAGTCAGTGAGGGATGCTTACCGGTTACCCTGGTGGTCTGTAGGAGCTCCTGGTTTGACAGGAGTCTCTGCAGATACGCCACCTGACTCTTAAGTGTTATGATCATCAACGCTGTTATACAACAGGACCGGAAAAAGAAATGTTTTTTAAATGCAAGAGATGCTGTGACACTGAACTCACTCACTTATCTGCGAGCTTAAAGAAAGGCAGCACAAGCTGGCTGTGGCTTTTTATACTCACTCTGTTTGGTGTTATCTTTGTCTTTGCTGTCGAGTTCACCAATGAGACTGTCCAGTCTATTTTGCAAGGCTGGGGAAAAGTAGACTGCATTTAATGTAGAGTATATTTAAAGATTTGTGCCTTTTTTTCCCCAAAAAGAGAAATTCTTGAGTTCAGCTTTTGTCATAATAGATTACCGTTAATTTCGTCAGTGGTCCCATTATTATACTTATTCTGTAAGTCCCATATTTCATTCTGCAGCTCAATGATCATCAAGACTGAAACAAACACAAATTACATGTGAGGCCACCGTCATATCCAACATTTAATCTCAGCTGAAATAATACATCCCTCTATAAGCAGCTTCTAGTCAGGTGTGTTTGCAGACATTTCGGTGGATCACGAGGAAGCAAAATGTCACTCGGTATAGAAGATTTTTATCACAAGAGACTTTTATCAAAACACAACAAAAAGAGGAGAAAAAACTTGTAATGAAATAATTTAAAAAGACTTGTAATCTGTGAGAGATGATGGAAAAAAGTGAAACTATTGCAAACCTTAGAATGATTCATATAAAAGACTGAGACTAAACATGAGTGTATGGCTGACAACAAAGCTAAAGCTGTACTAAAGTAGAATTAAATAGATCATTTGTACACCAGTTGATCTCATTTATCACAGATGCTCACTTTTTTGTGGATTGGCAATAACTTTCTGCGCCTCTGCTGTCTTGGAGCTCAGTTCTTCCTGCTTTTGCTTCAGCTGCCGCTCCAAATCTGTGGAAAAAGCAGTGAAACGGTTCCAACATGTGGCAGAATATGTGATAAGAAAACAAGGCCTTTCAGGTGTTGCAAACATTTTTAAACAATAAAAGAAATAAAAATGCAAAAAAAGTTATCTTTTTAAAAATACTTTATGTCATGAAGTTAATAGTTGACATGCTTTTTGTTGAACATCAACAAGCCAAATAAGAGAAAAAGCTCGAATGTGAAAGTAAAGGTATAAACTAGGTTTTATTTTAAATTATGTGTTTTTCTGTTATTTCACTGCATTGTTCTGACACATTATAATTTACAGGATTTTAAAGTTGAAATACTTTTATAGTGTAGCTGAGAAATAAAAAAAGGGAGGCACATTTCATCCGACTGCCAGTCTGAAATCTGTGCAAATGAAACATGTCCCTTCTGTTCACAAGGCAAATGGAGGCAAACTACTGTGCATTAGAAGGGACCACTGCTTATTACGGTCACTGTTACTCACTTGCAATCAAGTCTTTATCATCTGAGGCTAAGATCTGCTTCTTCAAGGCCTTTACTTCACCAGGCAGGGTTAAGATGCTCAGAACTGTCATAAACAAAAATAAACAAATGCACAATTAACTGAACATTAACCCAGATGTGAGGTTTTCCTTCCTGAGCTGTGCTGCATCATAACTTACTCAGTGCTCCTTTGACGTCATCAGTACTGCTCAGCTCTGCAATCTTCTTCTCCAGTTCAGTCCTAATATCTGATAAAAACAAGCAAATAAATCAGCTTGTGATGCAGAAGACTGAGCTGAATTCAGCTTAACGGCTTACGTGTATGTCTTTCCTCAAGTGATAAACACTCCTCGCTTGTCCGCTTCAGTTTTTCCTGCAGATCTGATATCGGAAAAGAAGAAATGAAAACTCTCCTCTGAAATAAGTGCTAGCACAAACAGATATTTGTGATGGAAACTCACCGGCGATTTCAGTCTGAGCTTTAGCATATTCGGTTTTATATGTTTGCAGCAGAGACAAGATATCTGATTGAAAACAAAGAGGTGTTGTGATCAATCTAAGTGTAAAGTATTCAAAGAAAGACAGGACTTTTGTTATCATTAAAGCATAAATGAATAGGGATGCTCACCCTGGCTTTGACCTGTTGATGTTGTGGGCTGTTGCTGTCGCAGCTCTTCCATTATGCTGATGATTTTCATGACTAGTCACAGCAAAATGAAAGGAAAAGAATCATCATCCTGCTGAGATGAGCTTAATATTTTGACTTGGCATAACATCAGTCTCAGCCTTCGTGCACTCACTCATTTGTGCCTGTGCGTAGTCCGCTTCCTCCAGCTGTCTCTGTAAAATTTCCACCCGCTTTCTCTCTCTTTCCAAATTTACTCGAATCTCTAGAATGAAACAAACGCCTCTTTACGCTGTCTTACTCTGTCTTCGCTGTTAATATGGCAACAAAACTGGTGCATCATAATGCCCCGTTCACTGCTTAAAGCTACACATGTGCTCATTCACCTGTAAGCGAGGCCTCCAGTGTCTCCTTGGTGGTCACTACCAACGTTGCTAATTTATCCACCTCACCCTGCAGCTTCAGAATTTCTTTAGCTGAAGACAGATGAGAGAGGTTGGCAGGTTAATGCAAACATAAACACCCATTAAAAGACAAAAGTGTGTTTTTGGGTTGCACACTCACTAAGTTCTTTGTTATTCTCATCTTGATTCAGCTGCAAAATCTTCTTTTTAAGCAGGTCAATCTTCTGCCGCCATTGTCTGTGGGCATCTGAAAAGAGAAGCGGAAACTGAGCTGCACAGTTTGCTTTGTGGGATGAGATACCGATGAGAAACGAAGCACTGGTACATAACCTCTTCATGCAAAGCATAGGACTTACCAGCAGTGGCGGACCTGGATTTCTCAATGTGGACCCTGATCATTTTCTCCAACACTGTAATCTTACTACGCACAGAAATCAGCTCCAACACTAAGAGACATAGAGAAAATGTGCAACAGTTTGCCAAATGTTTGATAAAGAGCCTCATAAAGGAAATAATCTGATGTAAGATTAGCATGCTGACCAACTGCAACGACGTCTCCTTTGCCTTGCAGCTCAACAATCTTCTTGTCAATTTTTTCTTGTAGACCTGATGCAAAATAACAAAGTATCAGAAAGTATAGGAACCAACTAAAGTACACTATTGTGCATTTATTCCTGAATGTATCACATGATTTACAAGGGATGCTGTTTCAGTATTTTAAAGTTTGACATTAAACAATCTGTGATATTTGTGTGTCAGAAATGGAGCAAAGCTAACCCAGAATTCTCATGTCAGGCTGAAGAGCAGATTCTTTGTTTGCCTCTGCCTGCTGTAAATCCCAGATCTGATTCTGCAGTGAGATTATCTGTAAAACTTTACACAGCAACATAAATGCTTATTGTTGAGTTCGAGCACATAAAAAGACAAGCATTTTCTTCTCAGCTCTTCCTCCTATTTGTCATTTTTATGTTTTTAATAAAGAAACGTACTGAGGGACGAGCTGGAGAGGCTTTTTTCACTTTCCTGTTTCTTGACCATTAGTTCAGCAGTCTTTTGTTCCAGCTCTGTCTGCAGATCTGTGTGACATCAGTTTGGAAACGACGTGTTGTAACGCAAGCAATGAGTAAAATATATCAGTAATAAACACATAATATCCCTCACCTGTTTTATTAGTTCTTTCACCAGAAGTAGAAGCAAGTACAACTTTCTTCTGTAGATCGCTCACTTCCCTGGTGAGTGTCATGATCTTCAGTACTAGAAAAACATTTCACTTTAAAAAGCACCCCAATAATGAACAAAGTCCAGAAAATTTTTGATACATCATTCAGTCTTACTTTCAAACATTTCACTGTCAAACACCTGCAGTAGCTGGTTCATTTTCTTCTGCAGTTGGGCTTCGTAAGCTGTCAAGAAATCACACAATGCATCTGATCATGGAAAACATCTCTATCTTGTTGATCATGTACGGTGCAGTTTATTATGAAAATCTTACAGCCAGCAACAACAGACGCCGTTGAGCTACATGTAGCGAGTTTCATTTGCAGCTGCCTGACATCCCGTCTCAACCCAAAGGCCACTTCGTCTGTGAGAGAGTGGACAGGTTACATCACAACAGATCAAGAGGAAGCCCACCTGTTAAAGAGTAAACACTCACCAAGGTGGCTGTTGCGGCGAGTTGCTTGCTTAAGCTTTGTGTTTAAGGATGCCAGTTCTTCTTTCATACCTGATGAAGGAAAAGCAGGTTGGCAATGAGTTATAGTCTATACAGCACTTTATCTACTATCTGAAACACAGTGTGCACAAGCACTGATCACAAAACCATTAACACAGAGAAGCCATATTGTTGGGAATAGGTCTTACCAATGCAAAGTTGGACGTTAATCGACTGTAAATAAAAACACAATATGTTACAGATTAAAAGCAGAGTTTTAAAATCAGCATGTATGAAATCAGTTTACATACCGTTATGCTGACATTTGTAAAATCAGTTCCATTAAGTAGACTTATCTGAAACAAATTACATAAAATATTTGATTTTTAAAGAAAAAATAGCAAAAAAACCAAAAAAAACAGTATATTGCATCGTTTGCATTGCCACTTTATTTTAAATATTGCACAATATTTGTTAAATAAGAGTCATGCAGACTCACTGGGATGTTTGAAAGGATATTGTCGATTTCTGGGTTTCCAGTTGTACTCGTGACATCCCCCACTTCATGATATGGGAATAAAAACAAAATTAAAAGTCAAAACCTCACCATTAAAAGCAATTCCTAGTCTCAATTCATGTTTCATCTGCAGCTTACTAACAGAGAAGGATATAAACCAAACTACTTACCAACCCTACTGTCAGTTGTAGGACACACACAGGCGAAAAGTAGGGGGACCCAAATGAAGTCAAACCCTCCAGCCATTTGCTTGTTTCCTACCATGAAGCTGCTCTCCTGTGTGAGCAGCATCACTGCTTTTTATATTGAAACAGGATTATCAATGCCCTTGGGTTGGGCTTCCCAGAAAAGGAGGAGCAAATGAATGTCTGACTTACGGAAAAGGCTCAAAGTTGAGAGGTCACTTTCTTCCTGATAAATATGTGAATCAATACAAATAGTGATTTTAAAAGATCTATGTCAAAATGCAAAACCAAGACTTTCAAAAAATTATTTACAAGTAGCCACAGTGCAGAAGCATGAAGCTATACGTGAATGCAAAAATAATCAGGAGACGTCTAAATACCAGGTAAAAACGATGCAGACAGCAGGAAAATATTTCAGTTTGAACTGAAATAAGTCAAAATGCCCAGGAGAACATCCACATGCAGTGATGCCATTCAGTCCACATTTTAGAGAATTACATTAAACTTCTTTTTTGTTTATCTTCTCATAGTGCTAAACAAATGCAATATAAAAAGAGCTTGTACTGACATATTTAAAGCCCATCTTAATTAGATGACTTGGAATAGGTGGCAGGAAAATGGGAGAGTGAATAAAAATGAGAAACTATTAGAAACCTAAATTGACAATAAAATGAAATAAAGCCTTATAAATACTACAATTAAAGCAGGAACAATAATGCTTTAACACTGCAGCACCAGGCATGATGAGTTTATAACAACTCAGACTTTTTCTGGGATGTAAAATATTCTATATTGTCCATTAATGTCTGTAAAACACTACAGAGCCGGCAGTAACGGTGTCAATGTGCTTTATGGTGCTTTTAACAATGCAAAAAGATCTAGTTTTGATCTATGCATGAGCTCTGAAAGCAGTTGCATACCAGTTATATAAGAGTATGAGGAACCAGTTATCTGCCTGTCCGCTACATAAAATGATTCAGTGATGTTTTTAGGGAGAAATGTTTGCATGTCTGGTTATTTTTGTCTGTACCGCAACAAGGAGATGTCTTTTTGGGATTAGGATTAAGGCCATTATATCAGTCCATTATGTCTGACCTGTTATGATGCAATGCAAACATTATTTATTTATGATCACTGCCAGGATTTCAGCCTTTGTTTATTTTATCATGTTTGCAGGAACTTGTGTTGCTGGGTTCATGGCCAAATTTGAGAGTGAAAGGTTCAGGTTAAACAAACGGCTGATTTGTTATGTGGGTAGTGACTAATCTAACAAAGCTACAACAATTTCAAACTCTAAAATCCAAATGTGAAAGAGCACAAAGCAAAAGGATGTCTTGTACGCTCTGAGAATTCTGCTTTTACCTTGAGAAAATGGAAATAGTTTGTAATTTGTGGCATGAAAAATAGTCAATAATTAGAAAACAAAAAATCAGTTAATTCCTTTCATTTATTTTTACGCATTTGCCTGCATACTTGCAGGCAATAACTTCTTTTGAATGATTAATTATAGACCTCCCCTATCAAGGCCCTCTTTCATCCATCCATCCATTTTCTAACACTTATCCCTGAATGGGGACGCAACAATTAACAACCATTTTAAAAACAGGATCTAAACCTAATCTTACAACAGATATGCTGGAAATAACGCTAAAAGTACAACTACACACACTGAGAACAGAAAAACACACTGGTTGCAATCACAGTGAAATCACACCCACAAGTTTAAAGTCTAGTAAACATTGATCACATTATGTTTTTTCTTTTAATACATATGATCATGATAATTTCAGAAACCCGTAACAACCGAGCATCCTTAAAATGACAACACAATAAGCACACCAAGGAACTTTGCATTACATCAAACCACACGCTGCACATACTCAACCTTCAGCAAAACAACTCTGCCCCAGTTTCTCTCACAGACTATAACTGGGTTGCACAAGTTACTGTAATTCCTTTCTACTTCACTTCAGCTTCATTATTTGCAGTAATGCTTGTTTGTTTTTATTTCCTAATGTTCTCTCGGTGTCTCTCTGTGATCTTTTGTGCCTTCTAATTCATCATTGGGGGCAAATATAATATTTGAATGGAAAAAAACATATTAAAGCAGCATTGGAAACCGTCGCACCAACGGCACCGCTCAGCCTATGTCGCCACCGTGTCCCCTGGCGACCTTTCTCCCACGCTTACACAGCCTCACATGCAGCCAGAGTAACATCAGGTCATTTAGGCTTTAATATGAGCCACTTCCTCTTGCCACGAGGCGAGACTAAGGCGTATGTCTAGTTTGTGTGCAGATTTGGTATATTATGTAAGACTTAAAGGTGAATGGGCTTGATAATGAAACATTAAATTTGAGGCCCTGCCCCTTCTAAATGATTTCTCCTATTAGAAGAAATAACCCAACCTATTGCTATTGCTGATCCCGCCGGGCGCCAGCAGCCCCGGTCAGGCAGAGCACAGGCCCCTGCCCGTCACCCCCAGAAAGCAGGACCCCTAGACCGCCCCCAGCACTCTAGCTGCACACCCTGGGCACCAGCCCTCCCTGCACATCCACCCAAACACTCTTACCCTTCCACACCCCCACTTGCACAAACACAACCATCCTATGAATACCACCCACACACTCTCTGCCCCCACCCACATATACACCCACCCATTCGCCCACACCCATCCTTACCTCCCACCACCTGCCCGATCACACACTCCTCCCAGCTTCCACCTCACCCCCACCCATCTACAAGCACCCACCCCCTTGCCCTAGCCACCCAATCGTCCACCTCTCCCAAATCCCCTCCAGTTATCAGTTCCTGACCCACAGTAAGCTCCACACCCCCTTACAGCTACATTTCTCCTTTCATGCCCCATATGGCCCCAACCCCCCAGGACGATTTCATTCTGCATCATGAGTAAAATGCAAATATGGTGACTTTAACCCAAAAATGCCTCTTCCTGTGCGGCATTATAGGTCCTTGAAGGGCCATCATGTAGAATAACTGTACCAACCGGACTGCATAAAACGGCACCAACTTTCATAAAGATTGATGACATGCAGTTCTGGGGACTTTAAAAGAGGTGGTGCTGTTGCGCAATTTTCCTGAGCAACACTTTTCAGATTTGTCTGGGGTGGTTTGCAAAATATGGTGAGTTTTCAAACATTCCACAAACGCAATTCGTTTTAGATAACAACAACAATAAACGTCTGTTTTTCAAAAGGCCTTTGCAACCCTTCAGCGCTTGGGTCTAATTAAACAGAAATAGACTCTGATATCAACCATGAAGTAAAGTCACCCAAAGAACGCAATTAGTTTAATTTTAGCAGCCTATCGTTCAAGTTTTGAATAAATTAGTCAACACTAACCCGAAGATGAACCAGGTATTTATGTATTTTAGATATGAATTGTAAATGGACTACAGCGCCGCCACTAGGTAGGCTACTGATCGATTAAACGTCCGTGTGTTAAATCCAAGACTATCGAGAGCTCAAGATAATATGTTTACCAATTGTTTGAACTTAAAACAAAGACATTGACATGTATTTAAATTATAGATAACAAGCACAAGGCGACCACGTTATAAAAAAGAAGCCTTGAAAAAAGTTAATATATGACGCTTTTGGAGTATAATATATTTAGTTATCAAAACGAAGCAGGAAGTATTTACAGGTCATTTCTGTGTCACTCTTTGGTTACTGTCTTCTCGCGATATTACGGTAGATGGGCGTGTTTTGTAACCTCGTTATGTGGAGTTTGGTAAAAACGTAACACATCGCTTTCTACTTATACCCTGCGGTGATACTGGTTGACGAACCAGAACCAGCGCTTTCTCTTTCTGTGATATAAGGTGAGTTACAGCCTTTACATTAAATAGCGAAACAATGAATAGGTAATTCTATTCGATTTAGACGTTTTTCAACACTTAATTAATGAAAACCAAGGTTTGAAATTAAAATGTACATAAAATGCGTGGTTCTTGTTATACATAAATTGGATTCATGGCCAGAACTATGAAAAATCAAGTTATCTAAAATGTTTCTTTAAACAAAGTTAAATACAATATTATTGTTGCATCTAATTACAAAATTATAACTAAACAAACGCACTTGCTTATTTGTACTAGTTATAAAGTTAAAATGAGCTTTTAGCAAAAGCCTCGGAATGACTTTATACATCCATACCTTCATGTTATCTGTTATCTTATCTAGTTTAAACAGTTTCCCCTATCTGAGTTGTCAAAGTCCCGTGACAGAAATGCTGACTAACAGTGATTGGATTGACAGTATCTGGATAAGAAATAAAGACCACCACTTTAGACTAATGTTAAATGGAAACAGAGCTCTGTCTTTATGAATAACCCCAGTCCATTGATCATATCCTGGCTCTTTACTCACATTATGTATGTTTGGCTCACAGTGTGTTTTACATGCCTGCTGTTTCCTCCCACACAGAAGATGGCCCTGTCTGGATGGGTGTGTTTGGTTACAGGTGCCTCCAGGGGCATTGGCAGGGGAATAGCTCTGCAGCTATCTGAGGCAGGAGCTACTGTATACATCACAGGACGCCAGGAGAAGACTCTGAAACAAACTGCTGCACAGGTGAGATTTGAAGCGTGCATTTCTAAGGAGTAAAACTTGACATTCTTTGGGGTAAGTTCCCAAGCTACAAGCTTTATCCAGCATTTGTCTGAAAGAATGCGGCACCTTTCAGCTCTGTTGGATCGTTGCAGTGGTGTTTTGGTTTGATGCCTCCTGTCTCAACACAGGTGAATGACAGAGGAGGGAAATGTGTGCCAGTTGTTTGTGACTCTACACAAGAGGAAGACATAAAGGAACTCTTTGAGCAGATCAAACGTGAACAGAATGGCAGGCTGGATGTTTTGGTTAACAACGCGTATGCTGGAGTACAGGTTTGCATCCACATAGCGAGTGCAAAATAGGATGGGACTGAATAAAGTGATTCTTTTGTGTCACTGACTTCAGCTTGTGCATCATTTCAGGTCATTTTTGACAACTTGGGTAAGAAGTTTTGGGAAATTGATCCATCTATTTGGGATGACATCAACAACACAGGCCTCAGGTACTGCCTACCAAAACTGCACCATGTTAAGATAATTCTACAATCATCAGCAGCTATTATTTGACTTGATTTCATCTGTGAGTGCATACAGCTAATTTTAGATTGACTGATCTGATATACACACATTTATTAATTTAAAACTTAACTTTTCTTCTTCATCATCTGGCAGGGGTCACTATATTTTCTCAGTTTATGGGTCTCGGCTGATGGTGGCTCAAGGGCGAGGTTTGATAGTGACCGTTTCGTCTATGGGTGGGCTGCGGTATCTCTTCAATGTACCGTATGGAGTTGGTAAAGCAGCAGTAAGTTTTCATCTCACCGTGTATTTATGTGGTTATAGTCTATCTTGTCTAATGTTGTCACGTGATAACAAACCTGTTTTGTTGGTGCTTTGATTGTAGTGTGACAGACTGGCTGCAGACATGGCTGTTGAGCTGAAAAGCAGAGGAGTAACTTCTGTCAGCCTTTGGCCTGGGGCAGTCCAAACAGAGCTGATATCTCAGTTTGTACTGGAAAATACGGCACCAGAGGGTATGGATTCTAAGGTAGGTTCTTCGTTAACTGGAAATCTTTTTCATGGTTGTTACTTCAGTTGTGTCTCAAGTTTTCTTGATTTTTTTTTTCTAAGTTTAAAGAAGTTTTCATCAATGGAGAAACAACAGAAGTGAGTGGGAAGTGCATCGTGAACCTGGCAAAAGGTGAGCCATTCTGTACTGTGGCATAAATTCAGCATCTTCGTCATAGCTGTGAGCTCGGTGCCTGACTTGTACTTGCTGTTATCTAAAAGACAGAAGTATGGAGAGGTTTTTCTAGCTAATGTTGGTACTTTGGTAAGATTTCCTGTTATGATTGTGCTTCTGTTCTTTGTCTGAAAGATAAAAATTTGCTGTCACTGACTGGGAAGGTGCTACTGACAAGTGACCTGGCAAGGCGCTATGGAATTAAAGATGTTGATGGTACTGGAGTTATTTCCTTGTTAAAATTTAATTTTTATTTTTAACTTAAGATAACACTGATGTACACTTATGTATGTTTATTTCCAGGACGGGAGGTTGTTGATTACACGTCCATAAAATTCCTCCTGAGCCAGAGCCGTTACCTCTCCTGGCTGTCCGTTCTTGTCCCATCATTCCTGCGCATGCCTCGTTTTATGCTGACCCTGGCGAGCAGCCGCTTCTAGAGATTTCTCACATCACTGCTCACTTTGCAGTAGTGACACCTAAAGTTGTGATCTTTGTGGTTTAAGATCACAACTAATGCTATTTTCCTTATACTTTCTTTATTTTCATTTATACTCAATGTATTTTGTTTTGAAGGAATATCTTTTCCATTGTGGATATGCACAGATCCATTACCAGTTGAGGATTTTTCTGTTATATCTATGAAAATGTTAGCGACATGGTCTCAACATGAAGGACAGACTGCATGTATTCAACATCGTCAAACTTATCGTCAAAATGTGAAACATTATTTTTAAGTCCTATGCAGCTAACAATATTTGAACTAATTGACTGTATTTATATATATTAAAAGCTGATGAAGGCAGGAATCTGGAGAGCCAAAACAAAAAGCAACTTTTAGATGCATCACTCCTCCAGTACACCTGAAACAAATGGCTGAATTAATTCTGCAGCTGTCTGGTAATGAGACATTAATGTGATGCAGGTGTGTTGAAGAAGGGACGCATCTAAACCTTGCAGGCTCTCACAGACTGGACTGGGACATCTGATATACAGGACTGTCTCAGAAAATTAGAATATTGTGAAAAAGTTCTTTATTTCCTGTAATGCAATTAAAAAACATG
>JBAMHV010000008.1:5583111-5595637 GCA_037177535.1 Pseudomugil gertrudae
GGGGGCTGGAGCCGATCCCAGCTGTCAACGGGCGAGAGGCGGGGTACACCCTGGACAGGTTGCCAGTCCATCCAGGGACAACTCATACCAGTAATGAATAATAAAGCTATGCCAAAAGGAAAATTTTAGCCTTTACATTTAACAACAACATAAAATAATTACTTATAAAATACCCACAAAAGGAAAAAGATGAATACATCAGCATCTATCACGAGGAACTTAAGTAAATCAAAGTAGGAAACCACATTCAGCACGGAGCCAATCAGAGTCTTCCTTGTTGGAAGGTGAAAATAAAATCTTTTTCATTTGAAGAAACTTTCAGACAGAAATATGGATGTTCAAATACAGCATGAAATGTTGGAACGGATGCACTTTTCAACATTTTGAATAACATCTCAACATTCCTGATATTCACACAGACTCATGATGAAGAGCACATTAGAAACTTTAAAGCGGTTTAGACACCCAGACAACTTTTACTCTGCAAATCTCCAAGAAGGCTGGTGCAGACTTCGTACAAACATTACTCAGACTAGCAGAAAGTCAGGGAAAAAGACTGAATAAAGATCGATGTCCTCCAGTGCATTTCCAGAGGCCGTCCGCACACGTGCAGCCCCATTCGGGAAAGCCGTCATTCACACCATTCACTGTGCACTTCTTAAAGAGATTTTTCACCCAGACAGCTTTCTAAAATCCCCACAACATAAGAAGTGGCATGTGAACACAGCGGCAAATTTTTCCGAGCATTTACTTTCACTACGTGTGTGTGCACGTTGGTGAGAGCAGCTACCTCGCTTTCCTTTCTACTGAGCTGCATTCTGCCTTTCCACTCACTAAACATTACTTTGTGCACCCAGACACACGTCATCATGCAGCTTTGCTTCCCGTCTTCAAATCCATATGCAGACATACACAGCATATTTCCTCAACATCCTTCTCCTCCGGTTTCAGCTTTGAAAACATTACTTTAACTTAAAATGTGTGAACAGCAACTGCAGAAAAAGTCTAAATCCTTCATACTTTCACCTTTCTTGCTTCCAGCGATGACACTGCAAGCACATATAAATACATGTAGTCCTGCTACGAGCCTCATCTTGATTCTACACCTGCTGTTAGAACAACAGTGGCTTCCGCTGTGCACTTCTTGCTTCATGTTCTGACTCCTGCTGAGTCTACACAGAATTTCCTGCATTGAAAAAGCTTTTCCAGCAAACAATCTCCCGCTGTGAACATCCGGAAACTGTAACTGCAGGAAAAATGTGGACTTATCAAAATGTCCATGTCTGAAAACATCAAAGATGTGAGAGGGAGGACCACTGACTGTACGTGTGCAGCAGAGCATTGGGGTCTCCGATTTGGCATCGTAGGTGCAGAACTCTTGTCTGTTTTTAAAACCTGTGGTGTGTATGAAAACAAATGCAGCCTAAAAGCTTTTTCACTTCACTTTTCAGACCTGGAGGCGACATCCTTCTTTATAAAACGTGAGAAAACTCATCTGAAAAGCAGCAGGGTGAGTGGCTCAACATGTATTTACCGTGGTGAGGACATGCAGGATGGTGTCAATGTGCCAGCGCTGGGAGGGTGCATACCTGACAGAGACAGAGACACACACAGCCAACTCAGCGGTGCTCACTGGGTAAATAACACACACACACAGAGAAGTGCATCAAGTCACTGAACGATGTGCATTAGAAACACAGGAGGCTATTCATTGTCACAATGTCAGCTGGATAGAAACATCAGTGGAGATGGACCCAGACTGAGATGTGTAGATATCTACAGTATAGTGTATGTACAGAAGCTGTATTGTTACAGCCTCTGCACAACACATGCATGCCTTTATTTAAAATAAGGAGCACATTAGAAAACACTTGCATTTACATGCATGATTGTACTGAATGTGTGCTTCCATGCATACATCCTTTATATACATAATGTGTCTGTGTGCATACATGCATTTTAAAAACCCATTTAATCATATTTAAATTATGCTGTTAACATTTAAAAGTAACTTTTAGACACTTTATGTTGACCAAGAGCCAATTTATTTCAAGCAAACACTTTGGGAAATTCAGTCAAAAGCAGCATTCCACGTACCTTTCGGCAGCGTTGAATATGCCGCTAGCAGCATGAGCCCTGAGCTCAGGAGGGCAGGAGGAGAGAAAAATGAGCAGCTCTTTCATCATAGAGCGGATGTTAGAGGCCGACACCAGAGCCAAGGAGAGCTCCAAGGCACGTCTGGAAGGATGGAAGTGGAGGATTAAAGGTGGTGATGCTGCACAGGCAGTTCCTTTCTTTTCTGCTCTGCTGATATTCACACTGTAAATGTGCACGTTTGATTCCTCTGCACAAATACACTTTCAGATTATGGTACTTATTTGTCATTTTTAAAATCAGCTAAAACTTAATGGATTGTAAAACAATGAGCGCAAACTGTCTTTTTCCACTTGTGTGTAAACAGCTCAGCTGAACTTTAAGGCTTTTCCATTAGGAAGTAGCACCTATTTTAAGCCCCTCATTAGCATTGGTTCCCAGTGAGCTGAGCAGAGTTGAAAGCGTGATGTCTACGGTCACAGGCCACATTACTGACTACTAAATGATGTCACCAGATGAGTCAGACTGATTTCGTCCCAAGAATCCTGCCAAGCTCTCCTGTACTCATCTCATGCGTTTCATCTTGTGAACTCACATCATTTCTTCTTTTTATTTTAACACAATGTATAAACGGATTTTTTCTCTGAATGAATCAACATCGACAGTGAAAACTACAGAACGTCTTTCATCTCAGACATAAAGTACCTCCTACATGTCCCATCACATCCAGGTCATTTCAAACAGGTCAGGACTTAGACAAAGGGGTGTTTGTCCCTCCTCTTCATCCTCTAACAGGTCCATACATTTTACAACAGCTGTAAAAAGACCCTGAGCCTGTTCGAACTCCTCCTTCTTCCCTTTCAGTACAGCTAGTAACACTTTGCTTTTCCTTCCTCCTCCACAGTAAAGTTATCCAAGTAATCAACCTTTTAACCATGCAAGACACACATCCATTATTCCCCTTTCAGAAGCACCCTTTATGATAAGGCTCCTAAATGAAAAACTTAGATTTCCTTAGTGATCATCTTTTCCATCACCTGCTTAACATCCTCACAGTAAGTTTTCATTTTCCCTGCACTGATTGATACAATGAAAAGATTTCCCCCCATATGTTACGCCTAATACATAAAAAGCTATATTATCCTTAAATTCATGTACTTTTACCAGACTAACACATGTTTACATCAACCGTTTACACCAGAGTAACACATGTTTACATCAACCGTTTACACCAGAGTAACACATGTTTACATCAACCGTTTACACCAGAGTAACACATGTTTACATCGACCGTTTATACTGTAAAAAGCTACAGTTGTTCCTCTCCTCGAGCAAATCTGGGTTCAGATCAGTCCTCAGGGCGTTCTTTCGGTTATTCGAGTTTTCAGGCGAGTTTTACAGGCTCTCTAACTCAACCAGACTTACCAGGAGGTAAACCACTGCCTCAATGTTTCCCCATTGTTGAGTCATGTTTGCTATGATGACACCACCCACACTGATGTGGTTTCCAAGTGTAGCAGAGAACAACCCAACCCGGTAGAGCTGAGACGGCTAGCAAAGAGGCTTCAGAGCTGTGATGGAGAAATGGTGTAAAAGGTAAAACGTTACCGCTTCACAGATGCATCCTGGTCCTTCAGGCAGTCTACGATAGTTCCTCTGTGGCGCTGCACTGCATTATGGTCAGTCCCGACAATCTTCTGAAGAGACGTCATGGCGATATACCTGAAGAAAACATAAAGGTAGCAAATAAATAAAACATTGTCTCAATTTGCTTGAATAAATAATTTCTTTTTTTTTTTTTACTTGAAATAACATATTTAAGTATTTGTGTGGGGACAGGATAGACGTTATCTAATCAGGCAGGTCTGACTGGACTAAACCCGACCTGGTACCATCATATCAGTCATCAGTGACCTTGCAGAAGGAAACCAGAAAGACTTGTTTGCACAATAAACCCATATGAAAATACAAATATAAAACCATAACAACAAAACCTCTAAGAAGATGTAACAAGCCTCCACACTCACTGCTGATAAAAACCTGAGAATGAGAGATCAGACAGTGACCTTCTGGTGGCTCTACAGGAAATGCTTCAGAGGAAAGTAATTACTCGGATGATAACAGTCTGTCGGGAGGATGTTTCTCTGTCTGGCAGCAGTGAGTTTGCCATTGGCCGTGAGATAACGTGGAAGGAAAGATAACAGACAGGAGAAAGAAACTGAGGAATTATTGCATCAGCACTGACCGAATGTTCCTGTCATTATTCAGCAGAAATCTTCCCAGGATGTTCACAGCCAGAACCTGCAGAACAAGTGCAATAAAGCACACGTGCATTTAATTATGTACTGCTCTACAGAAATCCTAAAGCTTCAATCTGGTAAGAAGTGTCCCTGTCTCACTCTGAGGCCGCTCTCTGACTTGATGTCTAGTACAGTGAGCACAGTCTCATACAGCACGGCGTTGCCTACAGTCTTGGTGCTGTCTGTATTGGTCGCCACCTGCAAAAGCACATAACGGGTCAGCACAGCACATCAAATGTATTTTTTAAATGGACAGCAACGTTTTTACAGCATCTCCACCTGAGCGAGCAAGTCGTTCATGGCGTCACTCGCCGTTTCATTGTTGTGACCGAGGATTCTCAGCAGCCTCAAAATGCGCACCTGAGGATGGAGACAAGCGGAGGGAACAGATGGATGACGAGCTATTTTTATACACTGAACCAGCAGCAACAGGAGGAAGGAGGGCACACGAGATGATAAACCAGAGGAAATCGAGAGAAAGAAAGAGAGACTTCTCCTTTTAAGTGTCTATAATTCCGACACCAGGACGCCAGAGTAGAAACTGATTATATAAATTACACAAACGTATTTTGTGTAATTTCCCAAATATATCCCAAGATTCAAATGTTATTTTCAGCATGAATAAAACTTTTACCTGGTGTTAAAAACTGTGACATTCATTTTTAAAATGCTGCAGAAAGGAAAACATTTAGCAGAGTGCATGAGGCATCGTTTACTAAGACTTTAAGCTTCTGCGAATAGACTACGTCGTTAAAAATACTGACAGGTAAAGTAGATCACAACACCTATTTTTCCAACAATAGAATTTTCTGTTTAGCTTGTACATGCTCCCTTTGGGTCAAATAACGCAGAACCTCAACATCGATCATCACAGCTATGCAGATGATACACAACTTTATGTGTCTTTGTCACCAGATGACTGTGGTCCAGTAACCTTAATGTGTCAGTGTTTGGAGCAAATAAACACCTGGATGAGAAAAATGTATGCAATTTAATGAAGATCAGTAAACATCTGGAGACTCAGACTCTTAAAATGATTTTGTGATTTTAGCTGTTTTTATTCTTCTATACATCTATAATCTGTTTCAATGTAAAGCACGTTGAATAGTCTTGTGCACATGTTGTACAGATGAACTTGCTTGCCTTGATAAAAACGTGCATCGTGACATTCACATGAAGGATACTTTGACGCTTTCTAACCACTGAAACATTTTTGGAAGAAACAACAAATTCTCACCACAATGAGCGAGTTATGTAATGATTTAGAAGCGCGTGAAATCGAGGCTGACCTGCAGAAAGGGGTCGCTGATTCCAGCTACATCATGGTCAGGGGAATAGCCAGAAATGACGAGACCTTTCATGATCTGGACCAGATCCGGCACCGTCTGAGAAAACACACCAACAGCTGACAACCTGCACAATCACCAGCAAGCAATGAGCTAGCAATCATGCAGCTAGCATACCTTTCTGAAGCGCTCCAGTGTTTCTGGGTTCCTCTCACACAGCTCAGTGATCAGCACCACAGCACCGTGTAACACACCTGAAGAAAATAATCCCAAAAATAAACAAATAAAGATAAAGAAATACTGGAAATACCGTTAGAAGTGATAAGATCTACCTACCGTGATTCTTCTCACTGAGGAGGGAGCGAGCAGCGGGAGCAAAGAGCTCTCCTAAATCCTGGACTTTTCTCACAATGTGAACAGCACATAAAGCAGCCTAAACATTCAACACAGAGAGAACTTTATGTTATTTATGCAGTGCAGCTTACAAACAAGCTTCCAACCAGCTGATATATGTATGCAGTGTGCTACATGGTGAGAGTTACCTAAATCATAAATGGTTAAACACAAAGCCGTTTAAATCACATTACATCAATGTATCACAGATACTATCGAAGGGCTGCAAAGCAAAACAAATTAATGCAGATCCCACTTTAAAATAACCATATTGCAATTTTTTTAATAAAGAAGTCTCAGGTGTCTCCAGTTTCTTTCAATTTCAGCTCAAAATACTAAACACAGGCATTCAATCACAGCTTTATAACACCTGGATCCCAATACCGTTCCTACATTAATGGAAATTAGACATAATAGTTTGTGCAGCGCAGGCTTTTCCTGCCTGAACTCACTGGGTACAAGTTAATGTCTCATTTTCAGGCTTGTGCAGAACCTGATGACAAGGTGCTGAGGAGATCTGCTTCATTTGATTTGGTTCTGTTGAAGACAAGAAACAACTAGAACCTGGAGGGCTGTGGCCCTTGAGGAGCGAGGTTAAGCCTTTCCTGTCTGTGCTTTGGCTACTCCCAGAAAAAAAAGCAAAAAAACGAAACAAAACCAAAGAAATAAAATAAAGTCTAAACAGTAAGTTAATGCCAGATGCTGCCATGTTTCTCTGGACGGACACGTTTCAACATTTTCACAGCGTTTTAAATGACACATTTTATCTTATCTAGAGAAACATGAGTCTCACTCTGTCAAATACAGTCTATATAAATGCCTATTTTACTGGTATTGATACTATTATTATACGGGTGCTGCTGAATAATTATATATACATACATGTGTGTGGAGGCTCTCACCTTTTTCTTAATGTAGGAGTTGGAGGCTCGCAGCAGCCTGTCAATCTCTGGTGCCAGATCCCTGCACATCTCTGCCGAGCCCATACAGGCCAACGTGCACAGAGCCAGAGATTGCACGTACTGGTTGCTGTTAGAGAGGTCACTAAACAACACACACACATTGAGAGTCTGTAAAGTGTGTTCGGGTATGAAAATACCATAAATTCTGTAACCTATCCTGTTGCCATTCATGTCGATCAGCATCAATGTTTTTGCATATTGATTTTTTTACAGTATTCTTACAGTTATGATAATAAGACACTTTCTCTCTACTTAACAAATATAAACTATATAATAAAAATCATATGCATTATTTGTTCAGGTGTTTGCTGATATCTCTCCTTACTTCTTGATGGAGTTAGTAATGAGCAGGCTAGCATCCTGCTTCTCATCCAGGAGCATCATGGCTCCCAGGTATCCCACACGCTTCTCGCAGTATCGAGGGCTTGCTATCATACGAACACACTCCATCTAGCAAGAAGAGCAACAACTCTGTAGAGATGTGCAGAAATAGTGACACTTGTCCTGCCTGAAGGGGAAAAGCCTCACAGATAGAGGCTAGTCTGCTCCAGAGCAGCAGATTCAATGACCTACTTACAGCTGACAATTGAGTTTGCTTAAGGGTGTTAAACACAATCCACTTTCTTCAGATACCACAGGAATATACAAGTAGTTTCTCACCCACATTCTCCGATAAACCCGAGCAAACTCATGACAGGAATTAGCCAAATCCACTCACCTGACCAAAGTGAGCTGGATAGCCCAACATGTGCACATAGAGCAGCTTGGCCAGGTTGTGTGATCTGCCTCCATTGTCAGTTTGTCTGAACTGTGCCCGGATGGCTGCACACTCCCTCTGGATGACACCCCGCTCCTCACACTGCGTCCTGGCTGACCTGATGGCCCTAATCATTTCCTGCAAGGGGACTGATGGGGACATGGCTGTGTGTGTGTGTGTGTGTGTTTAAAAGAAAGGAGAGACAGGATGACACAGAGAAAGAGGGGGGGTCGTAAGGGTTGAAAGGGGTGTTTGATAGATTATTGTTACCCAGAGCACATTAATACAATCCATGTTAGTGTTTCACTTCCTGCACAGGTGCCTGTATGCTAGTAATAGCTTCGGTTTAACTAAAACACGTATTAAAAAAGACTGAATGAAAAAACTGAATGTATGGAGGCACACTTTAAACCATTTAAAGCAACTTTACGGTTGCAGTTTTGATAAACAGACTGCTGTATCTTGATAAATAGACTGATAAACAGGCTGACTGTGACAGCCTGAGTTGTTTTGTGAGGAAATAGATGTTCATCCACATTTTGTACGACGTTGTCGCGATCAATACAATCTAAAAAACGGTTTAACTATGAAGTAGTAATGCCTCCTCTGAAGCCGGGGATGCGGGTCAGTGAAAGGATCCAGTGAAAGGAGCCAGAGGCTAGCAAGCTGACAGAACCGAGCTGACCTTGTGGATGCTGTGCTGTATGAGACCGCGCAGCTAAACTAGCTAACATTGAGCTACTGTATCGGTTGGTTGTTTATGCTACTAAATAATACGTACCTGGACTGTGTAGCCGGTTACTTAAGGAAATAAACCCGTCAACCGACCCCCTCCAACACACGGCCGCAGACAGTTGGCTGGAAACACTAATACAGTATATCCATGAAGCTGCTGTTATTGCAGCAAAACTCACATGGCAACTTCCGGTCTGGATTATTCAAAATAAAAGTACATGCTTCTTTTGAAAAAGAATATTTTATAAAACTTAACTAATAGGTTTCTTTCAGGCATTATTTGGACAAATTATGAGAAAATATGTGTTTGGTTAATGCCCTAACTACAAAAACAATGCTTCCTATTTATTTTTTGTTTTAATGGTGCCACATTTCCACGTTCCATTTTCAGCAGAGCATGTGGATTGCACATTGGAAACACTTTCCACATCTTATTTGCCAACGTGAGTTTAACCTGATGAAACAAGGCATATTGCTCCTTTAACTATACATTTTTTCAACAGCATAAGGAGACCAGAGAAGCCTGGTTCCTCTTCCTCATCAGCTGGATCACACATTGCTGTTGCAAGTCAGCCAGTGTAGTTGTGTTGATCCCTCTGGAACAAACATGTCAAGCTGAGGTTGAGGTCACTCCAGGGTGGAAAGTTCATCCTTTCTACTTGCAAATTCTGGAGGAAAAACCTGTTTTGTGTGGGCAAGCATAGCCTTCTCGCAGAATACCTTTCAGTCCCAGACTGTATAGATATTTTATAGCTATTGGCTAGAGAATCTCAACTTGATATCTCTTTATATAATGATCACCTGAAATTTTCGTTCAACTGCTTCTAGTTGAAACGTACCCCAGTTATTTGTGCAGAAATCAGTATTCTCTGCACCCTATCTATTTGACCCTATGGGTTCTTATGAGGGTTTATGCACACACACTGGGAGCTGCTACAAGTTCAAAACAAAATGTCTTGTATAATGTTTGGCATTGGCAGTGAAGAGTTTTATGAACACAACTCATTCTCGAATCTGCTGACATGACATTGTCGCTAACATTACAAAATAAAGCTCCTAAGTCAGACCCGTCCAGAGAAGACCTCCATCATGATGGAGTACTTGTTGGCTGTTTCTTATTTCACAGCTGCATTGTCATTCTGGCCCTTCATATAAAATTTCATTCAGCTTATTAAATCGATTTGACTTTTTGGCTAAGAGCTCATTATGTTTTCTTTTGTGAATCCAATATGTTTACACATTACTTTTAAATATGACGGCTTCTGCTGTAATACTTTGAAATAGTCTGCGTTATTTGGATCTCGCGTACAAATTTTACTCTGAAGTAATCTCATCTCGTCTTCCTGTCTTGGTAATCATGTCTTGACTTACCTGTTTTTTTCATACCTGTGAATGACTTCCGCAATTTGAGCACTCATTGCAGGAGAACTCCACCCTCTACATGTCAATGGATAAAATATTGATGAGTCCCCTGAAAAGCTCTCTGAGTCCAGAGCAGTAAAGCTCAGTGAAACACAACAAGGCATTGTGTTTTCTCTGCCGGTTTAACTGTAGCAATTACAAACGTCCAATAATAAAAATAAGTAACAGATGCTTTAATTTAATTCTTTATAATCTAGCTCAGGGTTGCCAGGAAACATGTCCCAGTAAATACCATCAAGAACAGCATGAAAAAGACACTAAATTCTCTGTTTCTGTGAAGGTTTGTGTATTGAGACAAAAAAAGACTTTATACCTTATCTCAAAATGAGGTGAATCCATCTTCAGGTTGATAATATTATAGTATAATGGTTTCACATTGTCCCATAATGTATAACTAAGCTACCTCAATTACTTTTTTCCACATGTCCATTCAATCTTACAGGTGGTCTGAGAATCCCTGTCCCAGTTTGAGCCAAGCTGAAACGTTCAGAGAGATTGCCCTTTCCTTTGACCCATGAACACTTTCACATATTGGGGAGATCATGGTCCACAGCAGGTGTCCTGGTCTCATGTGTCCAAAGAACACTGCTCCAGAAATCCTTTGCTCAGATATAACTTTGCAAACTGAAGACAGACTGACATGTTCTTGTTAGAGAGTATAGATACTTTCTCCTGACCAACATTTCTAATAAACTTTAACATTCATTTGCCAACTAAGGCCTGTAGAGATGTAGCCTGTTTTTTTTAAAGCTTTCTGTGAGCATTACATGGTCTGACAGCTGGATTTTGCGGGGTCATCCATTCCTCATCAGATTACAGACAGAATTAAATGTTTTGCATTTATAAATAACCCTTCTTATAATAGAATGATTGTCTTAAAATGATCTCGAGATTAATCCAGATGGATGGAAAGTTTCTCCAATGATCATTGCTGATGTCTTTCCTTCTTGGCATTGTCTTGACACAAAGCCAAATGCTTCAGATGAACCTACCACCATAACCTATTACAGAGCTTTTCATGCTGCTTTAAAATCAGTTCAAGTGCAACTGACTGCTTCTTAACCTCTCAACTGCTTTGAAATAATTGTGTTTTTTATTTCTTTATTAGTTCTCATTAAATAAAAATATTCACTTTGTTTATCCACTTCATCTCGAGTTCTCTTAGAATGAAAGAAAATGAGTACAGCCGCTTCCCTGCTTCAAATAGATATAAAAAAAATCTACAACAAGAACAGAAACATCTTTCTCTGTATGTGTTAAAACTGTAATTCAACCAAAAGAAACGAAAAAATTGAATCATCTGAAAAGTCTGTTTTGGTGAAACAATTGCATCTACAATGTACATAATGAATAATAAAAGACTTTTCATCATCTCTGATTCTTAAACTGACAAAGGCAAAGTTATTAAAACACAAACAGAGAAAATAGAACATGTCTGATGTTTCATCTCACAATAGTTTAACACTATTATTGCTGTTGCAACAATAAACCATATAGTTGCTGATGGTGACAAATAACGAGAACAAATTAGAAAAAAAAGTAGGAGAAAGTATTAAAGTCTAAACTTTTTTAATGTGAGGCTCATTTTTCTGTGTGTACGTGCACGTTTGTCCCTAAAATGTTTTTGTGAGGAATTGTTAATAATGCATTCGAGGTTTATTCTCCATTATCACAGGGTAGACCCCCAAACACAGGGGAGTCATTTTACAGTATGCAGGCACCCCTGTCATCATGATGGCCAGCCCAGAGGACCAGAGGCTCAGAGTGGGGCCAATAGACCAACATGAAGGCCCAGAAGAGAAGGCCATGCCAGGCTCATCTGGAATGGGACAAGCCAAACCAGCCAAACTGCACACATCTCAAAGTTCTGCAAATTAGCATTAAGTAAAAAAAAACAACAAAACATCAACATCCATTTTAAATGGAGAAAAGGTATTTTCAGTGTATTTGCTGCAGATTTATTAAAAAAAGAAACACCAGAATATAAATAAAACCAATTTAACTGCAAATAAAGCAGAAAAAGAGATTCTTCAGTGATACTTTCTGCCTCGATGGGTTGATACATTTTGGGCACAATCCCAGCGACACAGTAGAGGGAGTTGATAAAAACACCATAATTTATTAGAATGTTAATGTCACAGCACAACACCAGCAAAGTGGAGATCAACTAAATGTGTCAAGAGCAGGGATAAGTTACTTTTTGCACTGGGGGTTGGGCTGAGGGCACGAATAAAAAAAAGAAGCAGACATTGTGATTTTTGTCATGACTCACAGTAAACAGAAGGGATGGGATGGGAGTGCAGCGGGAGACGTGAATCATGGCCAGCAGACGGGATAGATGGCCGTCTCTGGCACCAGCTAGAAACAGCCTGAGAGGCATGAAGCAAGGATGGTTTAGTCCTGAGAGCAGAGCCAGATGGTGCTTACTTATCATGTGCACTCGCCAGCTGAGCAAAAAACCACACGCACACACACACACACACACACACACCCACACACGCACACACACACACACACACACACCCACACACCCACACACACACACACACACACACACACACACACACACACACACAC
>JBAMHV010000008.1:5597794-5617232 GCA_037177535.1 Pseudomugil gertrudae
CACACACACACACACACACACACACACACACACACACACACACACACACACACACACACACAACACACACACACACACACACACACACACACACACACACACACACACAGTTTGGATGATTAGTTGAAATGCAGGGACGAAAAGCAGAACTGCAGGTAGAAAATTCAAAATGAGGTTGTCTAAACAAAGTGTTTTTTTTATCATTTAAGTCTCTTTCCTTCTAGGTGAAATTTAAATCCTAAACATATGGAAGAAAACCTTACAGGAAAATCAGTAAAGTTTTCATTTTTCACCCTTCTGCCTGTGAATATTGCAGAATAATCTGCAACGAAAGCACTGAGAAAACTTTAAAGCAGTATGAGGCAATATGTATTTTTTAAAAAGAGAACAGCAGTAGAGGATAAACAAACCATGATGAGGTGAAGAGAGAACCATTTATCCCCTCAAAGGTTGAGAGTCCCACAGACATGAGTATGATCCATGACATTACCCATAAGCAATTTTTCTCCAAACGTCTGGCAAAAACAAACAACTGCAAAAGAACAACGGCTAAGAGGGACAAACATCAAGCGACAGTCCCCAGCATGTGATGCAGAGGTGACCATAGGATCAATCTCAACATGCAAACGCAACCTGGTAGTGGGTTTACTCTCTCACCACTGCCACAGCGTTGGAGGCCATCAGCTCCTGCATGGGGCTCATGGCTGTGACATAACGCATACACAAAGGTAACCACAGGAATAGAGATGAAGGTTGCTCGTGGTAGATTCCTGATGAATTAAATAAAACATGATTGGCATCAAATATAAACTGGTTTGCATCACAATGTTTACTGTCAACACAGCGATAGGTGACACGTGTGTTCTATTGTTTTTGTGCACATATTTGTGTTCTAGTAAATATCACTGGCACAGTACCGTTTAGTCCTTTCAGTCTTTAGTCAGATATAATATGCTAGTTTTGTGCAAATTAACTTATCTAAACTTTGCTAAATGTGGTCAATAGGCAAAGCAAACAGAGTGTTAAGGGCTACATGAGGTCAACTAACTCCTCTGTGACATAGCTGAGGAAGTTGCTGCCTCCATATGCAAAACATCCTGGCAGGAATGAGAGACCCAACAGAATAATGTTGAAGGGTCTGAAAGGAATCTGGCTCCAACCAGTAAAAGTCACCTATAAACCATGAAGAGATATTTACATAAACCATTTTAACTCATTCAGCACCCCAAATAGAGCAGCAGGGGGCACCAGACACAACATTAAGCATCAGGTTTTCCCTCATTTTGCTCCTGTTTCATAAAGTTTAGATGTTTTAGTAAATTCAGTTTAAAACTTTTCTGTAACCGTCTGAGCTCTGATGAAAAATAGATAAAGATACAATCAGTGTGTCGCACTTAAACACAAAGAATGCATGTTTACATTAAGTATATCTAGGAAAAATTACACAATAGATCATTTTAGGTTCATGTTATAGTGATACAAATACAAATTAATAATTTTTTTTATTTATGTCAAAGAGAAGCAAATCAACAGTTTGAGTACAACTTTTTTTGCACCTAAAATCAGCTGACCAAAATAAACGTAAAAGGCATTATTACATTTAATCCCACACAACGGATGATATTCAGGGTCATGATAATGAAGGAGTTTGTGAGCTGGACCTGCTGGTGTGTAAATGTGGATTATGAGTCGGACGAAGAGCCATTTTATACAACTAATCTCTCTCAGTAGGATCATAAATCCTGTGGGAGTATTTTATATTGGGAAGTAAAATTAATACCGTTTGCTTTTATTAAAACCCTTTTTGCCTTCATTAAGTTATTACCTTCCAGGAACTGATGAAGTTCAGGAGCACAGACTGGAGCAGCTTCTATAAGCCCGTAGAGGCTGGATGCAGATGTTGTAGGATGTAAAGTCCTGGAGGGATGGGCCGTCAGCTGGATGGATAAAGGGGATGATCTGTTGATGGTGCCTGTGTTGGAGATGGATTCACCCTGGATCACCTGGGTGAGGGTGTGTGGCACTGTGAGGCCTCAAACACTCAATGATTAGTCCATATCAAACACCGATCAAGTGGATTGATCAAATTAAAGATTGAATGTGCCAGAACATTTCAGTGAAGTTAAAAATGAAATGATAGTTTTTGGAGACAAGAAAGAAAGATGAAAAGTCAGCATTCGGTTTGGAATAGTGCCGTGCCTCTTCTTCCTCCTCAGTGATTGGGTTTGATGAAGGGAGCTGACGGAAAGGAAGAACAAAAAGAAACCTAAGTAGGAGGAATATTATTAGCTTAAACAAGAACACAACCATTTATTTATTTATGTTGGACTTAATTCCTGTGTTCTGGATTGCATTGATAAACATTTTATTCTAACCTGCTTGCTGAAAGCGGGACACATACATTGTTATGATACTTGCAGCTCTTGGAGGGTTAGGGTTAGGTGAAAGTGAAGATGAAAATATAAATATGCTCTTACATTCAGAGCCCATTGCAAATGATGCAAAAGAAAAAAACAAGACTTTAAGTCAATCAAATAATATTTCTATGGGTTTTTATACAGAAAAAATAGCCATCATCAGTAAAAATGATCAAACCAAAACAGATACACAATAACATTCACAATAGCAGTGCTATTTTATTCCTTACAGTAGATATTTGATATGTTGTTAATGATGTTGAATTATAAGCTTTACTAAAAAATTTACTCACATATTTGTGTTTAAAAACACTCCCAGCGTCCCTCAGCTCCCAAGGAGAGCTGCTCCATAAATGAGGACCTAATTAACAGGTGGTATGGTGGGAAAGTGGTTAGCACTGTGGTCTAAAGACATGCATGTTTAGTTGAGGGGTTACTCTGAATAGTCCCTGAGTGTGTGTGTGTGAGTGGTTGTCTCTGTGATGGACTGCAAAAGCAGAGACTTGTGTATCACATCATCAGCCCACTTATCACCGTGGGACATCAAACTATGCAAATACTACAATTTCACATCACAGTTCAGCTTCTGACATGAGAATATTAAGCACTAATAATAATATAAAGAGAAAATATATAATCTGACATCTCTCAATGAGTTTATTTTTTGTGGTGTGAGCCAATCACATGTCAGTGTTGGATAACATCCTCCTGTTCTGTCGGCCTCAGCCTAAAAACTTTAAACAGGACAGAATATCCAAGCAACATTGTCTAAATGTAAACTAAGCACTCACAGACATCACTAATTCATACGAAATAAATCATAAAGTTATCCATGAACCTTGGCAGTCTTGGCAACGGCTCATGAACAAACTTAATAGATTAACTCAGACAAACTAAATGTAATCACTTTAAACACACTGAAGTAATATATGAAGGCTGGTTCTACATTAATCCTGACAGAATAAACAAAAAATCATGTTAAAAAAAACTGTTTTAGATCAACTACGGCCCAAACACACATTTTGGATTCATAGACCCTCCTGTAAGACCAGGAACATGACAGTAACCAGTTGTTAAGGTGATAGAAGCAGGTTGTGCCTGTCTCAGTCTGTAAGAACCACGTCTGTTATTTTTCTAATATATGATGTAAAATGCATGCTGTTACATAACTTTCCTTACCTCTCTCAAGCTATTCCACTGCATGCTTTTCTAAAAGATCATGCACAAATGTGAGCAAACTGCACACAGTCTTGTTAAATGGCTGAACTGCTGTGCACAGATCAGGATTGTCCTCAGCACAACCTCCATATGGAAGCCAAGAGCGGTCGTGCTCGACCATCATGCTTTTTTTTTAATCATTATCTTGAGATAACGAGTTAATTTTCTCATTATCTCAGATAAGGAGGACCATTTTCTCGAATCAACAGGATAATTAATCTTGTTATGTCCAGAAAACAAACTCTGTTTTCAGGAGATAATGTGATGATTAAGATGGGCTCAGTAAGTAGTTACTGTTACACCTCATTTTATTGATCAAAACTGACCCCATGCAGGGCTGCATGCATCCTTTGATCATTATGAGTCTGATCAGAGTAAAAATGCTTCCCTTAAATGCAAAATAAACAATAAAAAATTATTTTATTTTTTATAAATTTTACTGTATATTTAATTAATATTAGAGGCTCATCAGACATTTACATGAACAAAATTTAGACTAATTCTTCTTTTTTCCTACCGTATATCCTCTGAGTGCCTCACAGGGTACAAACACCCCCTTTGAGACACAGTTCTCTGGACAATCTGCATCCAAAGGTCACAATATGTTCAGGTTTTAGTGGAACTTTTCTTCTTTCAGCCTGTAAAAACACCCTCACTGGATGAAGCCATGCTCTATTCACAGTATCTTACTTTAGATTGGTGTTTCCAATTATTCCATCTGTGAGGTGCCAGACTTATGAGTGATTGTGTAAGGTGTGTTAATATTCACCATGGTGCTGACTGACGACTGCCGTGTGGTTTCAATAAGGGCTAAGCAAGCCAACTGTACTCGTCCAAAAGAAATCAGCTGCTTGTCGAGGAACTGTTATGAAGTATGACCCAAGCTGTCCATAAATATGGGAGCTGTGAGCAAAACTTGGTTTTGCTGGAAGATGCAGGTGCTTTGGGAGAAAATAAGACGATTTGCAGCTCGGTGTTGATTGCATACGCTCCATCCTCTTCATCTTTCTGGTGTCACAGAAGCAGCTGCTGGAATCCAAAACTGATTTGAATGCAGGTAAAAATGAATATTAATCTTCGGCTGATGCTCAAAACCAACAGAGAACAGAAGCACCATGAGCAGCAAAGTCCACAGTCCAGAATCTGATATCACAACGTTATTCCACATGACAAAAGCAGCAAGTAAAAACTATTTCACTTTTCAGACTCCAAAACTCGTAGATGTCGTCACTTTGCTTAAAAACCTTAAAATACACTTACAGTCCTATAAAAACATGACCAATCCAGCAGCTTTATGACCTTTAATATGACATGATTATAAAGTAAACATGTACACTCAGATCCTACATATTCTCTCTAAGCTTTGCTACTGACACGATAACACCAACCCTAATGACCCGAACACAGCCATTCAGGTTCATTTTTAGCAGAGAACCTGAACATAATCAGACCTGATACATTTCTAACAGTTTGTGTTGTTGTACTCTTTCTGCTTTAGGAAACAGAATCCAATTCCTCAGTGGGATCTTTCCTTAACCAGCTATTACCATGGAACCATGGAAACTATTTATTTCTCTCCAAAGTCAAATAATTTTGGACGTTTTAGGGCAGAGAGACCTACAAGATCTAAAAATCCTGAAATACATCATTTCATTTTTAAAAAAAAGAGATTTACATGCAAGGCCTGAGGCAGATATTAAAATTTAAACCACCTACTGGTAAAAGGTAGTTTCACCAGTTTGTCTGCTGGAACTGATAAGTTCTGTGAGAAGTTGGTTTTAAATTATTGTAAATGATTTGATTTGAATTTTAATAAATTATTTCTCATTTCTAATCACCTACTCTATTAATTTATTTCAATTTAGTCAAAATATAATTAGAAGTGTAATAAGCATAGGAACAGTGTCAGAATGATGAGAGGGAGGAAATGAAATGGGAAACAGGAGATGTGAAGACATGCTTAGAGGCTACATTAGCTACATTACGGGAAAAAATCCATGAGAACTTACATCTGTTGCAGGTCCAACATTAAACTAAGGATATAAAGATAAAGGATGTGACTGCCTGAAGCAAACCAGTGAATTTCCACAACCATGTGGAGCCATAATCGTTTCTCCTCATGACTTTGAGACTCTTTAACCATAATACGATCTCTCAGATGTGATATTTCAGCTTTGTGGGCTTATGGTGATGCTGGGTGAAATGCCAGTGGATTCCTGATAGAAATGAAGTTTGTGTAATTCATGGTCCCACTCCAGGAAATTCGATGGTTTTGCAACATCATCACAAAGTGATAAACAGCTTGAATCTGCAGCTCTGACTTCTTCTATTCTGAGGACGAAATAAGCCAAGGTGCTGGGTTTGATAAAATAAATCATATATATATTTATATTATATATACTGGGATACATTGCACTGAATTATTGCTGTGTTTAGCTTTGCAAATCAATAAATCTGTCATATTCTGTACTGTATGGTAAATAGTAGATAATGCTTTAACAGGTTCATTTAGATGGTGCCTCTGCTAACCACCGATTGGCTTTTATGCCAAACTGAAAGAGAAAGCACAAACTGGCATTTTGGCAGTTTTCTACATCTCTTATTTTACCTTCTCATACTTCATGAGTAAACTTAAATTTGCAAGTTAATTTAATTACAGGGCACACATCACACAGCAGCAACTCAATGCATTTGGACATGGTCAAGAAAACTATGTGGTGTGTCATCGGAGTGAGAAAGAAGGTTCAAATCACTTTGAATAGGACAGAGCGTATTTCAGATTATGAGTATTTACTGGATTACTGGGAAGCTACTGGAATTTTACACACAACTATCTGGGTTTACAGAGAACGGTCTAAGAGAAATATCTAATGAGCAGCAGTTCTGTGGGCCAAAATGGTTTGTTGATGGGCAGACTGGTTGGAGATGGTGGAAAGCCAACGGTAAATCAAATAACCACAAGTTACAACAAAGCATGCAGAATAGCACCTCTGATAACACAACATGTCTACAGCAGAAGGGTCAGGCTCAGCAAAAAACTGCACATTGAAGAAATGGTTCTTGGTCTGATGAGTCTCCATTTCAGCTGCAGCAATCAGTTGGGTTCAGATGTGCATATATAAGCATAGGTGCCTGCTTTTTATGGCTGATTGTAGTGCTGTAATGGTGTGAGGAATGCTGGTACATTTTCAGTGTGTAGCAAGAGAAAAATTACACTCAATCATTTGCTTCAACGTAGCTTGTATCACTTTAACTGCATGAGGTGCAACCCAATCATTTGAGCTTGCCAGCCTGCATCAGGAGATTGCCGCCACAAGCTCAGTGTGCAGACAATCACAAGTCTCTGCTGACTTACTGATTACCTATCTGCTGAAGGCCCTGCAGGTCAGTCTGAAACAGGCCCTCTTTGGGAGACCTGTTCTATTTCACTGCTAAATGAGCTTAAGCTGGTCATCTCTGCTCAGAGATCACTACTACCTGGTTAGATGCCTCAGCCTGCTACTGTGGCCTACATTAGCAAGGCAGTATTACACAAAGGCTACAACAAAATCTGCTGCTGCTTTACTTTGAATGCAACTTTGTGCAAGAGGATGGTGGTGGTATCCCTCCATTTCTTAACCCTGCACTCCTGGTAGTGAGTTATACCCTTTGCATGGGAGTGAAGCATGCATGTTGTATGCAGGTTTTTGGGATGCTGCTCCTGAACAGCCTCTCTGCCAGTACTGAAGGTCTTAATAATTGGTGCACTTTTACTTGTAGTTTTTGTAAACATTCATTGTCTGGTACTGTTTAAAGTAAACCTATTATGGGAATTAACAATATTGCAAAGTTTGAATGATCTCAAGTCATTTATCTGTAGGGATGTGGTGGAAACGGGAGATTCCCATCATGGATGTAGAGTTGGATAATCTGAAGCAACTGTTTGATGCTCTCATGTCTATATGAAGCAACACCTCAGGAATGTTCTGTGTTGGGGAAGCTATGCAGAAATCAGGGTTTCTGAAGGAAATCCTGGATCAACGTGTTATTAGAAAGGAGTGCTCAACAAACGGCTCAGTCCATCTGGTCTTTTCATGCACAGCCAAGAAACTTTGCATTTCTGCATGATGATTTTATGAGACACTCACTCCAGATACTCACAACTAGGTATGATAGTTGCTTTTGGATCCTTAAACATTTCCTATCATTTTTATCAGATTTATTGTTCAGTTCAATCTCTATATGTACTCATAAAGCAACAGATGGTGCATTTGAGGACTAAATATGTTGCTGCTTTTATCTTGTGCAGAGTACACAAATTAAAGTAATGAAAAGAATCACAATGTTTTATTGAAGTGGTTCAAACATACAGAAAACAAAAAGGTATAAACATTAATCAAACGTGACCTTAAAAGGGTGACAGACATCTGACCCTTTTGTGTTGATAACTATGTGTTATATGCGTTATGTGGAATGTGCACGTGGTAAAGCCTAAAGCACGATGGACTGAATGTATGTCCACAACAGGTCAAAACAGGAAAGACAACAAACCAGTGGGCTAGGTCTCAGATCTGAATGGAATAAGCCAATATCAGTGGCAATAAACTGAACTGGTTACAGTCAACGTTGATTACTTGTTTTTTTTTCCCCTAATCAACTCTTTCACTGTGGACTGAAAGGGCTCACGTCACAAGTCCAAGTTGCAATCACGTGTCTAAAACTCGACCAGCTTCGTTTCAAACAGAAAGACGTGAATGAACACGTGTTGGCGAGTGTGCTGAAGCCTGAGCGCTACAGGCCGATGGTGTAGGAGCGCCCTGCTGGGTTGTGGATGGCAGAACAGGATGGTTCAGTCACAGCCCATTCATACCAAACCTTCTTCCCATTGTTGCAGCGCCAGAACCGCACTGCGATGTCATCGTCCCGCGATATGGAGATTGGTTGCTGTTAAAATAAGAAATACAACAATTAGGCTGTGATTACGTTCCGGAAAGCTTGGTTTTTACTGTAAGCTGACTCACTTTGAGCGGGAAGAGGATCGGAAACCAGGAGAACATTCCAGGCGAGTGTGTATCTGGTTTTATACCTGCAATAAAACACACTGCATTGAACAGATATCTACATTTAAACCTTTGGAAGTTACTTTCTCTTCTTTTGAAAGTTTACATACTGAGTGTGACATCTTTGTACAGTGTTGTCTCAAAGTATCCAGCAAAGCCATGGAGCACGGTGTTACAGCCCACAGGGAATCTGAGGCACTGATACCGGTTATTATTCATATCTAAGAGAGAGAAAAAGATTTTAAATAAATGAAGCATAGACAGAGTTGTTTGGTTTACAGTGTGTGCACACACCGGTTGTGGGGTGTGTGAAGGTGAAGCACGGTTTGGGTTCAGCCAGCTGGTGGAAGTTATGGAGTCGCACGACGTATGGCGTCTCAAAATGACACTCTGGGTCCTTGTCACGCTCCCGGCACCCTCTTACTTCGTTGTACAGTTTGGAAGAGGACAGAGGAGCCAGGAAAGATGTGTACGAACATGGGATGCTGACTCCATCCTCTGAAGAAGGAAAGTGATAGTGATGTAAGAAGCATGGACGCTAATGGAGGATAACATTTTTATGATTCAGCTAAAAACAGACTTTTGTAATAAAATAATCTGTAACTGAAGTGTCCACACGTTGAATCCATTTAAAAAGCTTCAGGCACCTTTGAGAAAGTGCTGCGCTCCGTCTAAGCACTCTGGTGAGAGCTCATTGTCGCCAAACGATCCGAGCAGCTCGCTCACGATGATATCAGCTTTCTCTGGTGCTTTCCAGTCTCGCATGTCACATGACACCACCGTCACTTGGTCACCCCACTCCTCAAAGCGCCAGTTTTCTAGTCTGAGCAGCACAGATGATAAATCACACATTTTAATTGTCATGTTATTCCACATTTGGTTTAAAATCAATCATCAGTAATGGAAACTCACGTGACTACAGCGTTGGGATTTTTCTCGACAGCGTACACTCTCAGCTTCCTGTCTGCATGTCTGGCAGCATTCAGGGATGCATTGACCAGAGGACCCCTACCTGCTCCCAAAACCATCAACACCCTGTAGCAACAGAGACAACATCAGCTTCATCCTTTATGTCACAGCTGGAGCTGTTTTAAAACTCTCCTTATTAAAATGAACAGGTTTTGTTATCAGAAGAGTGAGATTGATGAAGATCATAGTCTGTGAATCACTTCATTTATTGTATTTCATCACACAGACTGAAGTGTAGGTACTTACTGTACATTAGTGTCTTTCTGCTCCTCTGGTACTCTGTCTAGTAGACATTTATATACAGCCTGTGCACGGACAGAAGAGACCAAAAGATTAGAGATCATTTAAAAACTAATACCACAGAAGTTTCTGGACTGTCACCAGTGGCTTATTAGTCCAGTCTCTCTCAGATTACTGACTAACATCCACAAAACAAAAAGCGTAAACATTTCATTGCAACCAACTTATCACAAAAGCACCCTTAAATTCCCGTACTAACACGGTTAGCTCCTTTACACCAGCCAGGCACTGTGCTGATTCCCTAAACTAATATTTAGCCGACTTGTGAATTCAGATGAAAAAAAGCTGGTTTGGAAAAAACTCCATCCTCAACAAGTACAACAAAAAAGAAGTGCTCTGTCTAAAGGTCAATTTCCACCGTGTGTGTGTGTGTGTGAGATGCCATGGCCACCACAACAAATTGTACCTACTTTAGTCAATGCTGTGTGTCACACGCACAGCGAGCATCAGATGCGTCTCAGAAGCACATTGTCGCTGCTCTCTGCTAAATATACACGCCAGGACTATTTTTGATGGAGCGCTCTTCCAAAATTCAATTTCAGCGGTCCACATTGAGCCACATATCAGACACGGCATTGGGAAATGTGAAAATACAGCCCTCTTACTGGTTTACGATCGCTGAACTGTGAACATCATCACCAGTGACACCGGTTAGAAGGAAGTCAGTCTGGGGTCTCAAGGGTTTTTTCATCTTGGACGATGACGTTTATTATGGAAATTATATGACATCACTATTGAAAGAATGTGCAATTAACCAGACTGCATTGTGACGGGCGAATTGATGAGCCGTGCAGGTCGGAACAAAACGGCGGTGCAGCCAGAACACGGCTCACGTGTGCCCAGTAAAGTTCACATTGGTTCATTTAGGCAGATCTAAATCTAGAACGATCCATTAGGTGTAAAACCTGAAGGCTGCTTCACTGCGATGCTGATGATTGCATGATTTTAGTCTGCAACTGAATGTGCGCTGTGGTTTCTGTACAATTTACCAGGTGCAGTTTCATTTGTGTCAAATGGCCTTACCTGCTGGTACTGAGAATATTTAATGGGATCCTTCTCAAATACTTCATATGTCTGAGACTCCAAGTTATCCATGAGGGGCTAAATGGCAGCAGGAGAAAACAACATGTTAACTATAAATCACTTGAGAAAAAAGAGAAACAGGTACACAGATGCTTTCCTCTTACCTGCAGCGGTGACTGCAGGTAGTCTTCATAGCCTTTGGCAAAGAGTTCATAGGAATTGGGTCCAGTCCTGCCTTGGTTGAGGTATTCCAAGTACTGCAGGTAGGATCGAAAGTCCTTCTCAGTGTGCCGACTGGTGCCTGTGAAGATAAACTGGGTCTCCAACTGAGAAGAAACATAGTTTAAGTTAAAACAGAGGAGGATGGATTGGTTGAAAGTGGAGAAATTGGTTGAGTCAAACAAGAAGCAACTGTCATGTCATACCTTAAAGAGACGCAGGATTAGTCTCTGATGTGCTTTGGACAAGACAGGAAAGCCTTTTTTATTAGTGAGGAAGATGTTTGTAGGAAGGATTGCCGCTTTAATTGGTTCCCCGAGCCATTTATCAATTACAGCATCTGATGGCATGTCTGCTCCAACTTCAATAGCTTCAGGAACATAAGAACACATTTCCATTAGAAAACTGGACCAGTGCGATGATTTTAGCTCTTAGCTGTATCTGTCAGTGTGTTTACTCACCCAGACAGATCCTCTTGTTGTAGTCACAAAGGGTTCTGAATGAGTGCCACCTTAAATAAACAGAAAAAGTCGTAACAAACAAAGTAAATATTTGACGGGAATTTCAGCTTGCAGACAGAACCAGCTGCTCAGGAAGTTAACCGGCGGAAAACCAACCAGTTCCAGGTTTTCTCATCCAGGTTTGTTTCATCAACACAAACGGTCGGTTCGTTCTCGATCAGATCTTCCCGCATGTCTTCCGACGCAATCAGTGGGACACGTATCCAGAACTAATGAACACAGAATAGCAGCATATAAAGCGAAAACTTCAGCTGCATGCACGATGCAACAGCAACATACCAACATGTCGTCTCTACTGGTGCTGTGCATCTTACGTTTGAGGTGTGATGGCCAGTGTGGATGTGGTTCAGCAACATTCGGGCTAGATTAGCATTATGGGGACCCTTCACAGGGATCATGAAGACAGGCAGACCCAGGTAGGCTGAGAAGTTTAACTCCTGTGCAAGAGCCTAGAGTAAAACAGAGGAGAATAAATGGCATGGGAACAAAGATGCAACTTCTGATCAAGAAGAATAAACGTATTAATCTGAACAAGAATAAAGGATAAGGAACCCTGGTCTTCGAGGACCAAAGTCCTGCAGGTTTCCCATGTGTCCCTGGTCCAGCACAAGTGATTCAAATCAAATGGATCCAATAGCTTATCAAGATCTGCACAGTGATTCATTCATTTGAATCTGTTTTGCTGGAACAGGGGGACATGCAAACTTTCAGGACTAGGGCCAAGTTAACAAACCCCTAAGCACATTCACACCAGCCTTTTTATTGGAATCCTATGCCACCTGTTTGGGATATCTGATTCGTTTGGGTTACTGTGAATGTGAAAATGAATTCTGATTCAAATCAATGAAGCTGATTCAGTCCGCCTCCAAATGCAGGTGTGGTCGGACTCCAAAAAAAGTGCATTGTGGGTAAACACAACCAGCATACATGCCACTCCTCCTCCCAATCAGACCAAATCTAACAGACTATTCTGGTGTGAATGTAGACTTAATGCCAAAACATATAAAAGAAATCGTCATCAACACCAATGAAAGTGTAAATCAATCATAATGTCAAGAGTAAAGAGCTTACGGCCTCCGAGTTTCTGCGTTCTGTCTCGATTTCTGAATCTGCATTGATCCACAGAGAGAGCTTCCCAACGATTAGCGTATTCCAGTCTGGGAGAAACATAGAGAAATATTTATTTATAACAGATTTTCTTTTAGCTCATTTCTTATTGTTTCATACATACAAATATGCAATGTAATTCTCAACCTTAACAGATTTTTGTTGGTTGTAATTATTTAACTACTCTTTATAAAATCCTCTTTAACCCCTCATATGAGCAACTCATCTGATTCTCAAGCCAGAAAGGCCCAGTTGCAGTATGTTTTTTACTTTTTATCTTGATTAGGCGTATTGCATGTAGTTACAGACTAAAAAGATACTGTCATTAAAAGATAAGCAAAAACACTAACCTCTCCCACATAGCAGCAGGTCTGATCGGGTCTGAGCACCTGGCCGAGATTTAGCGGGCTCCAACTCAAATTCTCTCCTGAATCTCGGGTGGAACAGGGGCATACACAGGAAGTCAAACCTGCATTGCACAGGAAGGAAAACTTATCAAATATCATTTATGATATGAACATGAAGAGACAACGTGTTTTCAGAACAAATAACTATTCTAAAGAATAGGAAGGATTCTTACTAACACTCCTAGCCAGTGTCAAGCATCATTGTGATGGGGCACGTGCTGATAAGTCGCCGGCTAGCTTAGCGAGCATCACACACTAACTTGCTAACAATGCTAAATGTATTACTTTAACGTAAGGAAAAATATGCAAGGTAACTCAGTATCCTCACCCAAGTTTTGCGACCGCAGCTAACGTGTCAGTTATCTCCGGTACACAAGTCAAATCTCTCCCGCAGGACACCTTGCTGCCCGTACTGGCGGACGCCATGACTTTAGCCTTCTGAACGGAATGACAGGGACTGAATTGCCGATGCCTTGCTGGACTGCCGAGGAAACTGACGCCATCTTGGGTCATTGCATGTATGTGAACAGGCTGCATAGCAAGGTGTGTAGAGCCGAAATGGATCAATATGTTACTCAGTTGCAGATCTCGTGAATTATCGCGATTACATAACATGAGTCGTTTTCAGTTAAATACATTGATAGTTTTCATTGTCATTTTTGTATTTTGCATTAAAGAAATCTAAGACAGGATAAAAAGATTGCGATAAAAGCCACCGGTGTAAATCTTTGTCTATCTATCTATCTATATACCATAGCTGTTTCCCACTTTTTGTGGGGTAGCCTAGACAGGACAGACACCCCAGACACCCTCGCCATTTGTAAAAAATATGTTTTATGACTAGAAAGACCTCTTCAGTCAGAAAATGTAAGGTTTGCAGAAAGTGGCTTCACTGCATATCAGATTCACAGCTTGTAGGCTACTATATCACTTACACAAACCTAAATACTCTTGGACACGTATCTACATGCGCCTTTTTGTGCAAGCTGTCACATTTGCTGGAGCTATAAAAGGGTAAAAGTTTGGAGTACAAACATACAGAAACCACAGCCACAAGATAGGATATAAGTCAGTGGCAATTATCTTTTTTTTGGCTGCGTTTAAATACTATAAAAATGTAAGGACTATGTTTCTTTTGTATTTGAGGGCTCTGCTTTACCTTGCTTTCATCAGAAAATGTGCACTGTTTTTGTGATCTGGAAATCTCTACATCTGCATCTATCCCATTATGGCATTGGAAGATATCTGTAGTTTTAAGGACAAACCTGTGCATCAGTGGTTCCCTTTGTCAGGTTTGGAGGATTCAACACCATCTGTTTATATGACTGACAACTTTACACGGAGGAAACATAAAACATCTGAAAAGAATGGAATTCCACTTCAACTTCTCATGCCACCTTTGCCTCAAACCACACCGTTCATCAATCAACCCAGACCAAGCAATTCAATGACAGTGCAAAGGCCTTTTCCTCTAGCTCATGGAACAACAACCCTGGGTTTCATCTTCCAAGGTGGGGTAATTGCAGCTGCAGACACACGTGCCAGTGCTGGAGGACTTGTTGCATGTCCAGCAGTTCATAAAATTACTCCTATTCACTCCCATTTAGTGGTCACCTCCTCAGGCAGTGGTGCGGACTGTATGCTGTGGGAGCGTATTCTGATTAGAGAGATCAGATTGTACCAACTGCGACACAAACGTCGCCTTTCAATACGGGGCAGTGCTAAGCTTCTTTCATTTATGCTGCATCCCTTTAAAGGCACTAATGTGTGTGTGGCTCTCACTCTGTGTGGCTGGGATAAGGAGGATGGAGTCCAGAATTTGGACTCCACTCCTGGTTTGATTGATGGTAGCTCTTCAAGTGTAATCAGTAACCAAGATGTCATTTCAACAACATATTTACCATCCTCTAACAGTGGCCCAAAGGTTATTTATGTATGCAGTGATGGAGCCAAGCTGCAAGGAGATGTCTTTTCTGTGGGCTCAGGTTCTCCTTATGCTTATGGAATCTTGGATGCAGGTCTGAGGTGGAGTTTGAGTAATGAGGAAGCAATCTCCTTGGCAAGAGAAGCAGTTTTCAGAGCCACTCACAGAGACGCCTACTCAGGAAACAACGTGGACCTTTTCCACATCACGGCTCAGGGATGGAGCCAAAGACCGAGGGAGGACCTGAAAGAGGAATATTACAGAGACATGGAAAGGAAAGGCATGGATGCCAAGAAGAGAGGAGCAAAACAAAAAGCTGTTAATTAGAATACAAGTATTAGTGCATGTATCTCCCTAGGTTTGTGTTAATGCTAATAAATAAAAATGCCCCAGCATGTTGTATTTTATCTCAGAGTTCATCAAGTTTTGACATTTTAAAGTTAAAAGGTGTTAAGAATGTGGGGTGTAAAAATATGCTTTCAGTCTTGAACTTTTTCTCTTTTTTTGTTTTACTTGAAATGATCATTTGTAAACATTTATGGTTTGTTAACGCTTTACCCCCCAAAACTACAGGGGGCGCTGTTTGTTTTCCCCGTTCTTTTACACATAAGTTGTTTTCCTACAGCGGAAGCCGCTTGCTCATCACACGCATTCAAAGATGGCTCTTGCAAGTGTATTGAGCAGTGATTGTGCGGATTTTTCATTTGATTATCGTCAGCCCCTGGCTTTTGGTTGTGGACCAGGTCAGAACGGGTTGGAATTTGAGGCCACGCCGCGTGAAGATCTTAGTTTTTCTGTTAAAAACCCGCTGCTGGAGGGTGACGACGATGGTGTTGAGAGGAAAATAGAGTTTCTACATGGAACAACCACCTTAGCATTTAAAGTAAGTTAACGTCTCACCTCTTGTTAGTAGCTTACGGTATAAAGTTTCTCAGAGTGTTTAGCTGTTAAAACAGATAGTTAATAGAGCATTTACTAGTTTTATTTACCGTTTTAGAGTTTATGTAACGTCTGGTGTCAATGTTAGCATGCTAGCGCGGCTACATTCTGCTATCTCATGCCACAAATTACCGCAGACAATTGTGTGTGAAAATAATACGGATATATCTTTTACTTTAAAAGCTAAAACAGTCAGTCTATCCTAACTTTAATTGAAACGCAGATCTGTATCCCGCCTTGGAGTTTTCACACATACCAGCCATCATCCACACATAGCAATAGTCTTCTTTACAGATGTCTAAACATGATACATCTCCCAATTATAAACACCAATTTACTCTTAAATTAAAGCCTTTCTTTCATTGTAGCCTTTGATAAAAGAAAGTGTCTCACTTTTGTGGCTTACTTTGAGAATTGTCCAGAGACAGCATGCTATATAGTTCACACAGTACACAATTACATAATCTACATTAATTACACACAGCTACATAAATCCACCAAATAGGATTGAAGAAAAGCATTCAGTGTTTTAAAGTGTTAAGCTAAGGTACTACACTTATAATTTGCTCATTTTTTGTTAGGATTGGGTTCAATTAAGCTTTTTTGTGTAACAATCAAAAACAAACATGTCTTTTTTTTGTATAATAAATGTGTGTGGACTAGTCTTCTCATACAGTGATCCATCAAAACAAGCTACACACTTTCTATTAAATGACATAATGCACATTATTATAAACAGATGTTATAGAAAAAACAAATAAAAACAGCTCACATGGCTAAAGTGATCTCAGTCATCATAGTTTTCCAGCTCCTGTATTCATCCTGTTGTAATGGTCAGAAATGAGTGGAAATGATGCCTGATTGTTAAAGATCTTCAACTTTCAATGAGAGACTGACACCATCTGTATAAAAATGTATAATTCTGACATTTATTGTTAGTACACTGTAAAAACAAGTGACGTCAAAATGGATAAATAAACAGATCACAACGTAGAAAGCCTTTTATTTTTTTTCCGAGAAGTTTATTAACAGACCTAAAAGAAATTTTTAGCTATACATCAGCAAACCCATGTGTAGTTGTTTTCATTTATCATTTTGATTGCTGGCTTGCATTTTTGGTACAGAGATAAGAACAACATTCCTAAACATGGCTTGCATCTTGCAGTCGGAGTATAAAATCAGATTTTTTTTTTTCCAAATGTCAGTGTTTGCACTGGATTTTGGGGCTAGAAAATGTAAATCTCCTTTTCTCAGTTCCAGCATGGAGTTATTGTTGCTGTGGACTCTCGCGCCACGGCAGGCGCCTACATCGCCTCACAGACGGTGAAGAAGGTGATTGAGATCAACCCCTACCTATTAGGTACCATGGCTGGGGGAGCTGCTGACTGCAGCTTCTGGGAGCGACTGTTGGCCCGTCAGTGCCGCATCTATGAGCTTCGCAACAAAGAGCGCATCTCAGTGGCAGCAGCCTCCAAGCTGCTTGCTAACATGGTGTACCAGTACAAAGGCATGGGACTCAGCATGGGAACCATGGTGTGTGGCTGGGACAAGAGAGGGCCAGGTAAATGACGCAGCAGGATCTTGTATCCTGGATTTTTTCTACACTAAAGAAAAGAAAGTGACATTCATAGTTCGCCTTATTGCAAGTCCTTAATCACTCAGTACCAACAGGAAGTGAACTGAGTTCTTTCTGTCACTAGCAACATGGTTGGATTAAAGGGCAAAGAGTAGTCAAACATCTCAATGACAGATTCTCAATGGGAGACCATAATTACATCTACAATATGAGACAGTAGAGCAAGAGAGTAAATTAAGAAAAACTTTGAATTATGTTAAATAAAGGTACATTGTCAAATAAATTTGTGATTATCTACATTAGTTATATTTCCTCTTGTTTGTCAGATAATTAAGGCTGTATCAGAATGTGCACCCTATGCCCTACATAGTGCCCTATATAGTGGACACGCCATTCTGTAAGGGTGTCCAAATGTACTTTCAGAAAAAAGTAGTGCCCTCAAAATTACCCACAATGCATCTTAAGTAGTGAGCATCGATGGCCACTAGACGGGTTCATATAGACCACAATGCATTGAAGGAGGCAGCTTACAATGGCGGATATAACACGAACGTTAAAGTTAACAGAACACTACAGATCATACACTTTAATTTAGTTTTCATTGGGTAAATTTAGTACAAAGAAAGAATTAAATATAAAGTGAAGTAATAAAATATTTTCTGACTACTTTGGATCAGATTTGGAACAACGTGTGGTCGTCATGCAATGTCTGACAGCGCGAAAGTAGTGAGCTTCGTGTCTGAATCACCAACAGAATGAGGGCAATATGTAGTGCAGCCTTATGTAGTGAATGAGGGGTTAGGGCAAAGGGTGCACATTCGGACACAGCCTGTCTTTTGTTTTGGACTGTCTTTAAAAAAAAAAAAAGTAATTGGGTCAGGGGTGCCCAAGTCCGGACCTCAAGATCTACCCTCCTGCAACTTTTAGATGCATCTATTGTCCAACACAGCTGCATCCAATGAATGGCTCATTAGCAGACCTCTGTGGGGCTGGATGACCTGCAGCAGTGGAAATCCAACTATTTGATTCAGGTGTGTTAGAAAGGGTTGCATCTAAAAGTTGCAGGATGGAAGCTCTCGAGGACCGGACTTGAGCAGCCCTGAATTACGTGACATTAACAGGATCAATTTAATCTTTTGAATTGAAAACCTTCTGAAATTACAAAACATTGAAATAAGGACTAAAACACATATGAACTAAGAAAAGACAAACATTAAAATGCATATAAATGAGGAAATGTAAACAGACTCCAATTTTGTTAATGGTTGATTTTTATCCCGTGGCCTTTAAGGGACATCAGATTGACCGGAAAGATGGTCATGTGATTTGAACCTGGTGCAGCAGCTTTTAAGAGCTGTAGCCTCTGTGGAGTAGCTCCTTAACAAGATAAACAAACTTTGCCTCAAGTTTACAGTTTTTTCTTTATGGTAAACATTTCAGCTTGTCTTTCAATTCCAATGTTGAAAGTATCGTCACGTTTTAGGTTATGCATAGCATACTTTTATTTATTTACACGCATCAAATGTGGTGAATACCATGCTGTATGTTAAATACTCCAACAAATCATCGTTGCCATGGTAGATCTGAAAGTTTTAATCAAATGTTTGAGATGTTTTTTTAAATAACTACACTAGGTTCGAACAGGACTGGTAACTGTTTTATATGAGCTTGTCCAGTTTTCTTTTACAAATGATCATTTACTGCAGGGGTGCCCAAGTTCAGTCCTCGAGATCTACCATCCTGCAACTTTTAGGTACAACCCTTCTCCAACACACCTGA
>JBAMHV010000008.1:5669717-5680208 GCA_037177535.1 Pseudomugil gertrudae
CACACACACAGAGAATCCAGACTACACACACACACACGCACGCACACACACACACACACACACACACACACACACATATATATATATATATATATATATATATATATATATAAATATAGAAAAAATATCACAAGACTGGTTCTTACTGGCATGCTGCTAAAGGCATGAAAGGACTTGTTACAGTTAATGACTATTGCACAGAAAGAGGACAGAAAGATAAAATGGAACTAAGAAAAAAAACAATAAATAAAAGGCAAGTGACAGACTTGGAAAATAGAAGAGAGGCTGATGGCTTGATGAGACAGAAAGCGAGATAGATGGAACGAGAAGAACGACAAGATGAGGCATAAAAAGATGTAAAATGAAATATCTGAAAATCTCTGGTCATGACGAGAAGATCAAAGAAATCATCAACTTCCAAAAGCCTTGATGTCAAAAAATGGAGTCCAATTTAGTGTGGATGGCAGAAAGCCCGGCTCCACCTGTAAATTATAGTCTGTCAGCTGAAACAGTGCAGAAACAAAACCAGGCCCAGATGAAAGAGAAAAGTAGCAGCATGGGAAGTAAGTTAACATGTAAGCATGACAAAGACTTCCTATTCAGCTCACGGATTCCACTTCCATCAGTGTATGAAAAACACTAATGCTGTAATTATTGTTAATATGATTGCAGGTATGGACAATTCATCATTGTTAGCAACTCTGCCTCAGCCAACTCAATTCTCCCCATGTGCTGAGTGGGGGAAAAATTAACCAGCGTATAATTTGTTCGAACTTTATTTTCTCTCTGCTCGGATGGCTGGTGATTATCATCATTACTGTGATTATCACTCACTTGGCTCTTGTTGTGTTTGGTCTTCATAAGCATGCGTTTCCAAAGCGATTGTGCAAAACGTATTGCAGATTTTTCTTCTCTTCTCCCGAGATCAGCAAACCCTGGATTTCCATGCCGGTGTACGCATACCTTCTTGTCTTGCTGTATTGAAAAATCACAGTGATGCATCTGTGCTCAGAGAATGTGGACAGGAAAGGGGAAACACAAACAAAACCCTTCTCTTTGCTGTCTGCTTGACATTGAGCGTGTATACTTAAAGATGAAAGATGACACCCACACTTTCACACATATTCAGATCACACATTTCCAGACATTTCAAACAGTAACAATGCATTGTCAGACAATACTACAAAATTCAGTTTGAAAGTCAGAGAACTCTTCATTTATTTATTGTGTATTAAAGAGATATTCTAAAGGTGTTTGCTTTCCTTGTTTTTATCAAACTTTTTTAAAATTAATTAATTATTCATGTGTTGTTTTTCAGAGCTCTTTTCAGTGTTGTTATACTGAAATTTCATCCTTTTATGTCTAAATAGCAAATATAAATTGTAAGCTGCCCAAACCTCTCAACCCAACTTTATTAATAAAATCATTTAAAACAACTGTCGCTGCAACAAAGTGCTGTACATAATAACCAAAACAAGAAAATCCTTGTTTATTGCTTCTGTTTAGTACAATTTAATCTAAAAAAGACTGTAAGAAAAAAATATTGACTTGTCAATCAATTTTCATAAGCGAGGGTAAGGACATTTATTTATTTATTATGATTGACAATAACGAAAAAACACACAGATTGGTTTTTCTGTTAAAAAAGTGTTTTTCTATCACGCTATACATCTATCAATCAATATATATTGTTATCAAATTGTCATCCAGCCCTACTCATAAATATCTTTCTCTGTAAAAAAGAAAATCCCTCAAAGTTGACCTGCATTTGGAGCAGTGGTCAGTCACAGGACCTTCTCTCTGGGGACACATGTTCTTCCACCAGTAAGTTGTGTCCAAGTTGTGCCTACATGCTCAAGTGTCCTTAGGCAAGACACTGAGCCATACAGTGCCCCCCAATGTGCATATCAAGGTATGAGTGTGTGTGTGAATGGGTGACTGGGACATGTAGTCTTAAGTGCTTTGAATAGTCAGCATGACAATGCTTCAGTATATAGACCATTACTATCCATCTATCAGACTTAAACCTGTTTAAACCTGTTTAAACTGTGTTACTTCTGGTGTTGCTCATCTCTTTTCACAAAGAAACAAATTCACTCGCTGCCAAAGACATCTGCTATAACAATGGCTGGCAGCCAGAGAGTTAAAAACAAGCTGCTGCCTCTTACTTATCTGTCTCACCCTGTTCATTTCCTTCCAGTTTCATAGTATGAAAACTTCAGAGCATGAAATTCATGACTTTCTTCCCTGTCTGTACTCTGTGTGTAACTCAAGTTGAGCAGACCAGTGCAGGCGTGGACTTCACCATTTTGCACAATTTCAGAGGGGTGATGGATCCATCAAAGAACATCCATCATTTCTGTTTGTGTAAAATGTGTTTTCACTGTAAATGCATCCAGACAAACAAACTTTGATTATAACATTAAATAATCACAAAGTTTTAAAACCAAAGACTTTTCATTGCCCCACTGTGCAGTGGGTCCCGAGTAAAGAGAACCGTTTACCCCAACCCCCCCATGGGGGTGACAACAATAACTAAATATGAATATTTTATTGCATTTTGCACCCTCAGATGTTTATAAATTGTTATCTGGTAGAAGCTTAACTACTGCAACGTTGCCAGAGCTGGAAGTCCTCCTGGAAAACGATGCGCCCCTGCTTGTTATTGATCATTGCTTTTCCCAGCTGAGAGCGGCTGAGCTGTTGTAAATGTGGATGCTTTTCAGGTTTAAAACAAAAAGTTTTGCTGTTGAAGGCAAATGACAATAATGTGCCGTTTTATCCAGTCTCCAAACAACAAATGTTGACTTTTTTTTTGATAAACAGTATCTAAAACTCATGTCTTACTTTGAACAACATTACCCTTAAATTGTATGAATAATTCCCAAGTTGAAATCAAATGAATGAATACTGACTGACCCATGTGTGCACTGGTGAGAAATAAAGTTTCTTTCATTGCTTTCAGCGTAACAGGTTATATATTATGCTGTACAGCAAAAACCCAGAATGTAGTGAAGGGGTGTATCACACTAGAGTTTTTCATTATGTATGTGTTAAACTGCTGTTGACCCAAAGTTTCATTCAAGTGGTGTTAAAAAACTATAAAATGCTGTGATGAAACTTGCTCTCTTTGGGAAAACACAACTTTAAGTTCCCTTCAGAAGCTCATTAGTGTTTCCCTCCCCGGGAATGATCAGTTTAATCGTTTAAGGAGGACATCTTTGCTCCTGAGAGGTCAGCAGACACGTCTCAACTCAACTGTGTCAGTGTGGCGAGCAGCTGAATGGAGAGCAGCCTCAGAAAAGCAAACGCTTTTAATCCTAGGAGATACATCTGACTGAGACAGATGAGGATGAGCTGGGCAGCAGACTGAGGACCCCCCCTCGTTCCTCAATGAGCTGAGCTCCTTGATAACTGAGGAGGAAGCTTGTAGTGACTACATCAAAAAGCTGGTGGACTGATTTACTTTCTGCATATTAGAGTGATGTTTTAAGCAACAGTCTTTCAAGTTTGTGGAGTCTTTAATCTGTAGCCATCTCAACCCTGCAAAATCTTCAAATAGAAGATTGTTAATCAACAAAATTAAGATGAACTTATCAGTTCTTGACAGAAAGAGGCAACATAAGTTACAAAAGATCGTGTGGATTGCTAACAAGCCTGTTAGGAGCAAACATGAAGAATAGAGGTTTCAAGATTTTATAATGATTAAATAAATAATAATGAATAGGATTTAAATTGTGCTTTTAAAGGCACCCAAAGTGCTTTATTTTCGATCCATAATTTATCCAGGGTCTGTCCATATTTGGTGATGGAAAGCTACATGTGTCCACAGCTACCAGACTGAGGAAAATGTGGCTGTGTAGTCGCACCAATTTCATGTGTTTGTGTGTCCACGTGATTTTTCTTACTGTGTTTTAACTGGGGACGGATCTATATGTACCCCGTCTCATAGCAGCTGGTGGTAGCAAAAATGAAAAATGGGAATTTTCTGATTTACATGTAGTTACAGCACAAGATTTTATGTTTAACGCCAAATCTGTAAAGACAGAAATTAGTGTAATTAACACTTTCCACAGTTAGATTTATTGTTGTATGTTGTAGCTTAAAATAAATTGAACACCACCCTCTTTATTTCAGCTCCATCAGTCCGATGCACCAGCATCTCCACAGGTTCAGGCTCATTTGACAGGAATTCTCATGAGAATTTGCTTGTAAGAAGCAAAGCATCAGAAGTGGCAGTATGACTTCAGGACGGGCACTGACCTGGAGCTGCAAGAAAATACAGGACAGGCACATTTTAAAGGATTTAGCAGCTGAGCTGTGATGCTAATACCAGGCTTTAATAGATATCTGAGTCCAGAAACTCACATTCAGTTTCACAGATATCTAACATCATGAGTCACACAGTTTAAATGCTGTTATAATGTAAATCAGAAGAACAAAAGCTTATTTTTTAAGCTTATTTTTCTAAATGATTGTCAAACTAAACATTTTTAGCTGGTTTTGAAAACTCCTTCATTTGCCAGAAGTCTGTAGGAACAAGTCACGTAATTGACTACAAGCACCTGACGAACATGACAAAATGTGTCATCATGGCACCACATGTTGGATGACATGTTTGGAAAGTATAAGTACATAACAGTACACTGCTTAAACACATGCACCGGCACTATTCAACAAAGCTGTTGTCTGTTTCTTAGTCAGTTGTTTTTTATGTTTTTTCTATCACCACCTAAATGAACAAATAAATGAAAGACTGAACAAATAAATAAACAATTAAATGATTGATTGAATGAATACATAAATTCATTGATAAAGGAGTTTGCAGAGTGATAACATACATTATGACCTTGAGCTCTTGCTGATGCAGTGCTGACTTATCCTGCTTCTTGTTGGTAATCTCTGCAAATGAAAACTGAAGTCCAGGCACTTTTAGTTACGCATGCATCATTGAGTAACATTGCAGCATCTTTACATTTGTTTCTGACAGCAATGCTAACATGGCGCCACGGGGGTGTTGTAAGAGAAGTGTGCACAACGTAGAAAGTCAGAAACTTAAGAGCTTCATTATTCATGATAACGGCTGTCTTACACTGCATGAGAAAAAGCATCATTGACTTGGAATGGGAAATTCATGAAACATGAACCCATGTGTCCAGAGTACTGCACTGTACAATGGATCAGAAACAATCATTAGAAATGAAGAGGCAGAAAAAAATATGACTTTTCAAGCAGTCTGGGACTGTTATTTAAGTGAAAGGGTTTCTTTCTCATTCATTTTCAGTTTAACCTGCACAAAGGATTGATGTGATAGTACTAAAAAAGAAATCAATTAATCCAATTTTGTTCAGGCACAATCAATTAATAATGCAGTTATACCAGTGATTTCATTTCAACTCTGTAAATCTATCACCACAACTTTATATCAGCTGATTTCTCCATTGCTGGTATGTTTCACCAGTTCTGTGTGTTATTGGAACTGATGTTTCCGGTGGCAGCATCATCTGCTCGATGGCCTCAGCTTAGCTTTTGTCTGGTTATTTAGCAGCGTAGGCAGCTAGCATCTGGGCCTATGAGCATGTTTGCACTCTAGCATGCTCGCTCCAACTTAATATGCTCCCTGACACTTCTAATATCTGTCACGTTATTATCTGTAGAATGTATTGCCCATGAAGGCAATTGCTCCCCCGCTTTAACATTAGCTTAACATTACAATTGCAACTAGATATGATTAATTGTGCCACGGCTGATTTTCTAAAAGTCTTTTTCAAAGAAGGGTGTGTGATGATGTGTAATTATGTGCTTTTTATTTAATGAGTAGTACTATGCTCTATAGACCAGGTTAAATTCTTTAGGCTGTAATTGCTTGGCATTAGTATGATATGCTGCAAGCTTTCCCACCTCACACATGAAAAGGTACATTTACATGCAATAAGACAATATATGCACTTAAAGACAGTTTGTGGTGCGTATATCTTCCCACACCTTCCTGCATAATATCAAAAACTCACAGATGAATAGTTTGTAAGTTTATTTTTGTCATGTTAAATATAAGAATAACTAGAAGGTTTGAAGATTAAAAGGCTTAAGTTGCAAAAAGATAAGGTTTATTAAAATTCTGTTTGGTTTCACAGGAAAATAATCCTAATCAAGCATTCCTAGTCATCTCATAAATTTGCTGTGTGCTTGAGGAAAAATAAGGTTTTTGTCTGTGAGTTACTGATGAGATCTTTTATTGACACAGACCCAAATTTTCCAGATCATTCTGACACCAATAGATTTGATTTTTCTTTCACAATGTTTTGTGTACAAGAATGAAGATCAGAGTGATCTGCTAATTACCAAAGAGATCTCAGAGCAGTTGTGGCAAAACATCCTTAGACTTGTCTTTAATAGACTGCAATCACTGATCTGTTGTACGTTTCCAGGGCAACAGTTCAGTAGCAGTAATAGCATCACTCATGCAAATTAGCATGAAACAACTACCCGAGAGCAAAAACTAATGTAATTGTAATTGCCAGAATGGAAAGGTATTGGTGAAGGCATAATTGGTCAGAGAATAAAGTGGTACTGAAGTTTTTGATGAAAGAGTTTGGTTAGTGTGTGTATCAGTGCCGTATAGTAGGACGTTTTTAATGGGATAGCCATGATAAGACCAAAGTGTGTGGCGGCAGATCAGTGGATATTACTAACAGGATGATATTGTTGTCTTTAGTACACTGATTTTTGGGTGCCTATAACTCCAAAATAACAACACTGAGCTCTTTCTTAGCCTACTGACAAAATCTAAATATGTTGTGATCATTGAAAATGAACTTGTTGGAGTGAGAAACACACAAATTCTTCTGTCATGCAAAGGAAGGAAAGGCTTTAAGCATTTCTCCTGTAATTTAACACAGAAACACAAGCAATCCACCAGTGAAGCTGTTTATGTAGCTGCACCCTGTCTGCAATGTGGATCTGTTATAGAGACTTCAGAAAACCCTCAAACCTCTCTGCCTTCATCCCATGTTTGCCCATATTTCACTGATTAGCCGCAAAACATTTGTTCATTTATATTTAATCACAATATTAAAAACAAGTCAACTTTATTTATATATAACCAGAGGTGTACAATCCAGGTTCTGGAGTCCTGCCATGTTTTTGGACCTACCTGTATATTTAGAGCAGGTGTTTTGACTAACAGGCTCGTTTACCTGACAGATGAACTGAGCTCATTAAAGTCAGCTGGTTTGGTGACTGGTCGGAGCAGCTGTCAGAAGACAAAAGAGCAACTAAACAGGGTTAAAAAAACCAAATGAAAACATGAAAGGACACCACACAAATAAAATAGTGAAGTCAAAAATTGCAATTGTGAAAATAACTGATAATAACTGTGATAAATGAAGCTTAGTGTTCACTTTGGTTCCTGTTTTAATAAACGTGACTACCAGTCAGAATCAGGGTGACACACAGAGATGGATAATTACATTTCAGAGGTGACTCCCTCGACACACTCACCTTAAAATGGAACTTGGAACGAATATTACAATGTCAGCAAATTTAGCTTTTCTTTTTCTTACCCAGCAGATATCTCTGGCTGAGATTTATGATACTTTTGACATCTCTTTCCTGTCCTTTCCACCTCCAACATGTCCAGGCTGATGCCTGTCCTGAATAAGCTTCTCGTTTCCACTGGGACTTGCTGCCCCATACATACCCAGCATGGAGGACCACATTGATGAGAAGATACAGTCCATTGGTTTCCTTAGCTAGACAATTATTTTTCATAAAATGGCTCATAATAACAGTTATTATGAATGTGGGTCCTATTATGATTTTTTTTACACCAGTTGGTAAAAGATAAAATGAATGTTGAATTAAATTGAAGCGCAAACAAAGAGCAAGAATCTGAACTAAACTTAGAAGATGAAGAGCAGAGAGGAAAGATGAGGATAATGTAGACAAAGATGCTGAGGTTGTGTGTATTCTGTTTCCTGATGTCTGTTCGAGCCCATTGGCCTTCTCACAAACAGTAATGTATTCAGTGAGGATAAAGCAGTGTGAAGACCTTCTTACCACAGTGTACTCATGTACTAACTTACTCTTTCCTGCGATGGAGTGCTGTGCAAGCTGTCTGAAAATGTTCAGGTTAACTTTCAGGTCCTATTTATTTATTTTTGGGACAGACATTATTTTCCCTGGAATTAAATCTTTCTATATATATATTACTTCTTAGATATGATGCCGTGTCAATGGGTACTTTTAATTTCCTGTTCATGCTTGTTTGTGTCTGTTATGGTGAAGCATTCCATCCATAAGATGTAGTAGATCCTGCCAAGTCTCTCAGCACAGCAAGTATGCCTTTTTCCTGCTCCTATTACAGTCTAATATCTTCTTTTGTTTTGTTTTAATTCTGACTTATCTAAAGTTGCAGTGCTCACTCCACACGGTTGCAACATGTGGACTGCACCCGGCCTGCTGCAAAGGAACTGAATGGTGAAATGTGCTGCATCCATTGCACAAATTCCTTATATCACCCTTTTTCCTTTGACTAAGTATTTTAGTCTCATGTGTTTTCAGTTTTGTTAAAGCATTGCGGCCATTTCCTCAGCAGAGCATATGTTTTTGTGACTTTTTATATGTATTAAAGTATTTGTCTATTCATTTTGAGGAATCACTTTAAGTTAATAGCCAGATAATCTTAAATATAACTATCTTAGTCTAAGCTGTAGTTTAATTGTATCTTTGAATCAGACCTCTCAATTTAAATAATTACTGTCACATCATTAATGTAATGATATTTATTTATTTAAGATCTGGAATTAAATGATAAGCAACAAGTAAATTATATGATTGGGTGATAAAACAAAATTAATGAGGTAAAAATTTCACAGTGTGCAAAACATTTAAAGATAAGTGAATTTTTTCCTTTTCCATCAGGGTTGCCAGTGAAAACAAAGTTCTTTGCAAATCAAAGGCATGTTGTGTGGTGCTGCTCTCATAAATCTGTCACTTTCAGCTCTACAGAAAAACCCAGTTTGGGCTGTAAGCTCATGAAAGAGAAGGTTGAAGTATTTCTGAGATAACCCTGAAAACTCAAGAGTGCATTTGGCATTCTCCAGATATGTGAGATTTTGATGTTGTTGAAAAGAGAAGCAAATGCTTTAATAGTTAACACACCAATGAAAAGCATCTTATACAGTATTTTAAATGTTGGGCAGTGTGATTGAGGGTTAGTGTTATTGAATCAGATCTGAATTTAGCATCAGTTTTAGGCTATAACACTGTCCTCTCTCATGTCGAATCCAGCTAAATTTAGCTTTACATGTTTATACAAAATATTTTGGTTGAGCTGTATGTGATGTAGTGGTAAGCAGCGCTGGCTCCCTGCAAGACGGTTCTGGGCTAAGACCTCAGCAGGAGGTCTTTCTGTGCAGTTTTGCATGTTCTTCCTGTGCCTGTGTGGGTTTCTCCAAACAGCCCCGCTTACCCCCCACCATACACAGATGTACGATAGGATGCTTACACGTCTCTGTAAGCACTGTGACGGACTGACAGACTCTCTTGTCTCCCAGAGAAACCTGAACAGGATTAAATGGGTATAGAAAGTGAATGCATGGATTATAAACAGATAGCTGGATGGACGGGTGGATAGATGGCAAATTCTGTTGACACCTGTATGTCAACACAATCAGTATGACATCATGGCACTGTAGCTGCAAATACAGTTATAATTTAATACCTATTGTATTTGAATGTTGTTACGGACCACCCTGTAAATATTTCTAATGTGGTCTCTATCTGTGAAATGTTAGATCTTGTCAGCGTTCTGGGTCATGAAACATACTTCGATACTGGTTATATAATAACTGCTTCATGAAAAATGAATTGTCAGGTGTCACAAATGTCACAAAGCTTGTGGTTTTACTCAGGTGGTTAGCAATCAATGAGAACATGCTTAAAAATAATGGCACAATTTCTTCAACCTGTATTGGACACATTTTTACTAAAAACACCAGAACTGTGTAGAACAAAATCCTCTGTTCCTGCAGGCTGCAGTGACCATTACTTATTTTTATGAGTGGGTATGTTTAAGTGGGAGAAAGTCTTAACTTCAGAAGATCCTCCTATTGCTTTGCAGGCCTTTGAGGATTTTTTAAAACTTGTGGGGAATAAGCACACCCCACTCAGAAAGTTTATTGTCAGATCAACCAGTGTGCTAGACAAAGGAAAGAGGCAAAAAATCACACTAAGGGACAACTCAACAAAGGTAGCTGTTATTTCAGACAACCAGGGTGATGAGTGAATACAGCAAAATAAGAAACTTTGTAGCAAAATTAAATACAGTTAAAAACAAATTATATCACAGAAAGACAATCAATATGATAGAAATAACAAATTATGGAAAACGATTAATGACGTCTTAGGAAGGAATTCAAATTTTCCTCCACCTTAGAAGTTGTAAGTGGAACTAGAGTAAATGATTAAATAATTATTTATATATATATA
>JBAMHV010000008.1:5706415-5718722 GCA_037177535.1 Pseudomugil gertrudae
CCCCCCCCCCCCCCCCCCCCCCCCCCCCCCCCCCTCCCCCCCCCCCCCCCCCCCCCCCCCTCCCCCCCCCCCCGCCAAACCCCCGCAACACCTTTTTATTTCAGCAGCATGTCTGAGCCGCTGGAGATTTTTTTCACTTCCACAAGCAAACAGAGGAGGTTTAGAATGAGGTGATTAGTGCTGTCAAAGTGTCACAGCCTCCCCCGCTGGTGTTCCAGGATTGGGACAATAATCTTATAATTCACCGCATGAAACCGCGGGAATGTTAGTCTTCTACCTGCCTGCCTTTAAGTGCCTACCAAGTTTGTGTACTCAGTCCTCAGTCTCTCTCTCCTCGGCTTCACCACACAATGTGACGCAGCTTCCAGCTAAAATTGCGAAGCAGACCTTTCACACACGGTCACAATGGAAGCTTGCTCGACAGGTAGGCTCTTAGGGAGATACAGGCGGAAACTTATTTGGTGGATTTAGACTTCATAAACATCATTATCATCTTCTCGACCTTGGGTTGCAGTGCTGTTCAGTGCCGACCCCAATTTTGTGAGGAACCTTGAATTGTGATGCGCGTGGTCTCACGGGCAAATGGGCCATTTAGTCAACAAAAAGGACTTCCTTTCTCAGAGTGGAGTGTGTGGTACATCAGCGTATGTGTTAATGTGTGTCTAAGAGAGGGTGAGCATCTCTGTGCGTGCGCTGACTCGGTAATCTTTTGAGCCTGCTGCCTGAAACCGTCAGCATCTTTCCCCTAAATAAAGTTTTCTAACTGAGCCTCTGCCAGATCTGAACTGTGTAAAACATTAGTGTAACAGCCCACGCTTTTAGAATACAGATTTTTTCTTGAGTGCACGCCAAACGGCCTCTATATTTTATGAGCCTTCCTCTCGACTAACATACCGTCTTGAGACTAATTATCATGGTCGCACTCAAACACAAAGCTCGTTTATTATTGCATTGACTTCACATTTGTTTTGGCATGGCCTACATGGCAGGGATTTCACAGCGCTACAGAGCTGGAGCCATGTTTTTGAACTTGACAGAGAGAATTTGTTCCACCACGTGCTGTACACGGCGTTAGGCAGAAAGGTTGCTCTCCCTTTTTTTTGGCTTTGCTGTTTGCCTCTTTACATGCGGACTGTAAATTTTCAGTCGTTTTATTTTTCTTTACTTTCTTTCATTTGTGAGCTCACTGGGTAGCCACTCTTAGTTCTTGGGAAGCAATTTCCCTCTCTTGGTCCTGCCCCAGAAATGCCTTGATACTTTTTATTATCATATTACTTTTCCCCCAGCATATTGTATCTGTACACTGATTTAAGCTATTTTTACACATACTGCAAGACTATTAATAAATGCCTGAGTAATGTTGGTCTTGAAAATGGAAATGGAGCATGAAAGAGGTAAAGAAAATTTAAATGACTCTCTAGTAAGTGATTTGCAGCAGATAATCGTGTATATCTGTAATGTACATTTTAGTATTTATCTAATGCAGCTCTGTGGAAAGGATGAACTTAAAATAAATGTATATTGCAAAAGAAATCTCAGAATATCTAATTATTTAGGGTTATGTAACAGACCACGGGTTAGTTTGTGCTCTTTGTATGTATAAGTGCCGCACTGAAGCCAGATTATTCCAGGGTCAAAGAATATTGATGTTTCCATCCCACACTGGGCAGAAGAATGTAAATATCTAAAGCAGGTAAAGAACAGAGACACACAACCACAAGTACACACACAAAAAACACAAAATCTCTAATAACAATGAGGCAATCTACTGTAGTTTCTTGAAAAGAAATATTGGATTAATAAACTGAACACAAATACTAAGTAGACAACAGAGCCGCTTTTATCTGTGTGCCGCTTTGTAAAGTGTGTTCATACATTCACTGTTAACCTGACTATGATAGTTAAACAAGTAGCATGGGTAATGTGCTCTCTCTCTCTCTCTCTCTCTCTCTCTCTTTCTCTCTCTCTCTCTCTCTCTCTCTCTCTCTCTCTCTCTCTCTCTCTCTCTCCTTCTCTCTCTCTTTCTCTCTCTCTCTCTCTCTCTCTCTCTCTCTCTTTCATATCACTGAAGTGCAGAAATTGGCAAAAAATTTGAGTCCACCCTCACTATTTTATTTCTGGGAAAATGGCAAACAAAGGAGTTGGTGAGGTTTTAAGTTGTTAATTGGTATGAACACCTTTGTTCTTCCTCTCCTCCTCCTCTAGCACCAGCTTTGTTTTCTTTAAGTTGTCTTTGGGCATTGCTAACCAGACTTTGTAAAAAGCTTTCCAAAGCTGGTCTTTGGATGTTTTCTACCTTTTTTTTGTTCTGTTCACTGCTTTAATAATGAGTTCAGGACTCTCTGGATGATTCATTGCTGCACAGAAGCTGTTGTCACTGATTTTTATTTCAGTTCATGTGTTATTTGGCACAATTCAACATTTTCTAACCATTTCTCCTTAAGTATGGATTCTTGACAACCATCCTTCCACAGAGACCACATCTGATGGCATCTTCTTCAGCAGATAGATTAGATGAAGCTCTAGAAGTGTCTCTCAGGTTTTGTGTCAGGTTTTTGTCTGCATTTGTTTATCCTGTATATCCTAGAGCCAATCTCAGCTGACATCGGGAGAGAGGCGGCATACACCCTGGACAGGTCGCCAGTCCATCCCAGGGCCAACACACATAGATAAAAAACCATGCACACACACACACACACACACTCACTCCTATGTGCAATTTAGAGTCTCCAATCAGCCTTTAAAAGTCGTCATGTTGATGGAAGATGTATTCCATCGTATTGTATTTATTTTGTTGTTGGTTAATCTGTTATAAGTGCAACAGAACAAATGGAAACCAAAGTGCTTTATGCACAAAGCTGCTACTTCCTGAATTAAGCTGGCTCCTTCATTTCCTGTCTTTCATTACTGGATGAACTGATTAATCCAGGTGTGCCTGACCTCAGTAATCATGATGACAATTAAGTCCTTCTTTAAACTTTTTTCAAAGTTTGTATACACTGAACTCTTTCTTAGCTAAGAACAGATTGTAGAAACACTTCACTGCTCTTACAAACACCTGAGTGCTGACATGTTTGAATAAAATCAGCATAAGTGTTTTCTGCTGTAATTACTGTCATTTTTGTCAGATTTTAAAATAACTTTGGCTAATTTACAGAGAATTTTGTTATTTTAAAGTATATAGTAGGATATGGACTATTGTGACCTAAAACTGTTCCCTCAGGGGAAAATAAAATTACTGTCATACATCTAATAATTGAAACACAAGCCATGTAGGGATGTCATCCTTATGCTGCTTTTCATAACTCCATCTATGATGCACTGAACACATGTACATATTAAGAATCAAGAATATCACTCCATTAATGTCCAATATACCTGTGGTGCCCAGATCAATCTGCTGAATATGGCTTTTAATAATTGGACTTTACAACAACAGTGTCTTTTTTTAATGATTAGTTTGTTTAGGAGAGAAACTTCTCTGGCTAGCTTTCAGAATGATTCATTGGTCATTGTTCAAAGACACTTAGAGTGACAATAGATCTTTTCTGATAAACATTTGCTTCAGCTGTAAAAATGTGATATTAAAAACTATTTGCTGTGGAGTGATCTGTAGTGTTGCATATGTTCTGGGTAGTAAAATATGAGGCTTGCTGCAGTGGCTGTGCTGCGTAGCAGAATGTTGGCTCAATATTTTCTGTTCAGTCTTTTCAGTGTGGAATTGAGCACACTGACAGAAAGAATTATGAAGAAAATACGCTTGAAGATGAGGACAATTGGATAGATGAAAATGACAGTCAACCAAAATTTATCCTATTTGTTTAGCAGTTACTTGTCAATACACATTCAGACGCATTTGTTCCAAAGAGCTGTGCTTTCTGTCAGCGGCTGTTCCCGCTTTGCTTCAGCATCAACTGCTTTCTAATACAGATTAGTGTGTTCATGAACACGGTTAATGACACAAACAAGTTGATTACTTTTAACCATGTCAATATAAATGTTTTTGTGTGTGGAATGAGAAGGAAAGTTGAGGCAGATTGCCTCAGAAAACTCAGCTTTTCTTCTATTTTTACGTCTCCGTACCTCCGTGCCTGTGCCTCAGTGGCTGCACTGGCCGTCGATGAAGAAAGTTGTTAACCGGACTAAAGGAAGCTGTGCTTTGTCAGGTTCAGGGTCATTCCAGTGGTTCAGCATCGGTCAAATCTTTCAGCAATCTTCCAGCAGTGTTGTGTCGTATGGTTAAAGATCAGTCTGATGGTTCAGGGTCTCAAGGTCATATCCGATGGGTGAAGGTCATGTTCGGTGGTTGAGGATCTGTCTGGTTCCTGAGTCGTGATGGGGAAAGCAGCTTGTTTACATCGCAGTCCAACCTCTCATGTTTCTGGTGTTTCTCTCTCTATTGCTCGCCACCTAACCTTTGGTCAAGCACCTGTTGTTCCTGAGTTTCCTTTTCTTACCACTCAAAAAATAACAAACAATTTCAGATGAAAAGAAAATCCCACCACAGTTTCATGAGTTCATCTCCTTGTCTTCTTGTTTTGAGAACTTTTCACACATCAGTGACAATTAATTTTCACAATAATAACCATGAAGTGATGATAGTTGTGTTTATTATAAGAGGATTAACAAAAATCAAAGTTCCTCTGGGAAATGGTGAGGCATAAAGACCGAACTGCGAATGAGGGAAAAGGTTTCATTACCAAAGAAAGAAAAGCTTTGAAAGAATGTCAGAAAGCATGCAATACTATTTCTCAAAACCACTTTAAAAGATTATAAGGAGGTCTGGAAGATGGAAGCCCAATAAAAAGAAATGATTGACTGAAAACTTCTCCTCAGTACTAACTACATTATTCTCTCACCCTGCTATGAACTTGTCTTATTTCACTAGTTTTTAGTTAATCTCAGCCACAAAAACACCATTGTGGAAAAAAACACCAGTATTTATTCAATTATTTCCATCTCTGTCTACAACACAAAAGGAAATAAATGTATTTTTACTCTTGATTGGAGACAAATTTGCAAACTTTGAATCACTGTCAGAATGAAGAGGTTGAACTGGGGGAATACACACATTTTAAGACAGACAGCGCTATGCTCCACATAAGCACTATTGTTTGCTTGATGCATAAAAACTTACAAAACCCACTCAAGCAACAAACACAATACTCATTTTTGTGTTTATCTTGTTGGAAGGTCATTACTTTTAGAGTGCAACACAGTTGTTATAACTTCTACTTACAAATGACAGCCAAAAGCAACCAATAAAACATTGATGTGCCTGCTCTGACTATGTTAGAGCCAGATTAAACGTATAACACCCGTACAAGCAATGATGCCTCATTTATTAGAGCAACTATTACGAGGTAGCACTACCAGGTTTTGCAGAGATGATAAAGCCCGATGCTGTTATACAAAAGGGCTGAATATAATTAATACTCAATGTCATATCCGTCATGTTCATAATGAGTAAACACTAACGTATCTATTTCTGTCAGCAGAGATATTACCACACACTTGACACTTCAGCTGCAGTTAAAGAAGCATCCAAACGTGTGCTCTGCATTACATTAGAGCAAGCATTTTTCTGTATAACCCCACTTTCCCATGGCTCCCCTCTGTTTAAGACCATGAATGACACATAATTTAAAAGCTGTCAGCAAAAGGAAATTTGCAGCACAACGCTGCAGGAATAGATTGTTCCTGTAGCTGCCTGATGTTTCTTCTTATCCAGGACAAAATAAAGCTCAGGCTTATCCAAACATGATAATTACATGTCGTCATTTGCTTGTTGACTTCTTGCTTACCTGTAGGCAGTTGTTAGTGTGTGATGTGGCTTTATGGTGTGGCACATACGATCCCATGCTGTGGCAATGACAATGATGTACAGCTGACTCCCACAATCTACCTCATAAATTTAAACTCTTTTTTTCTACTTCAGCACCTTTCTGGTTGAAATGTTTTGTTTTTGGTTGGATGTTTAAAATGAGTTTGAACATCTCATTAGGACTTTTTTCTGCCTGACACAACTGGCCCCACACATTGGGTCCAATGTTTTACATCGGCTCTGCTTTTCTGCTTCTTGACTGTGAATTTTCAGTCTGTCTGGTTGTTTTTAGTGGTTTATTTCCCTTATTCTCTCAGAAACATATACAGCGATTTATTCGGTTCCACTTTTGTCACAATGTTTTTGAATGCATGTGCCCTGATTCGCTGTGACATGTTGTATGGTAAATGTCAGCAGTGACAGGAAAGGTGCATCATCAGGCATATTCCTCTGCTCTGATGGTGCATTCAGATGCAGCTGTGGACAAAAAGGAAGTACATCTTCTATTAATGAGAGTTTTTGTAGATCATCGGTTAATAAAGCATCCAGCGCTCACCATGTCTTGAAATTAGGTTACCGCAGATTAAGAACAACGTATGACATATTACACCATCGTATTTAATTCATTTGAGAGAAACTGAGCCTAACTGCAGAACAGAGTATGTGAAAAGCCCTGTTTAGTCTCCTACATCATGTTACTGAGGCTTGCAGATTTTTTTATGCCTCTTTAGGTCTCACCAAAGCCTTTCAGTCAGGGTAAATTCTGGACTTTGTTGCAACACCTTGATTCTTTTATTTTGTTTTTCTTTTATAAACTCGATGCTGTGTTTGGGATAATTGCTCTGATGTATGACCTAGTTTAAGGACCACTTTAGTTGTCAGAAGTCCTCAAATTTGGTTCAAAACTGGAAAATTAACAGAGGAAAGAAGCGACTTTGCTAGGTTATGGATCACTTTAGATCTGATCGAACGTCCACTTAGAATTAAAATATGACATAAACATGTCAGATGCTTGGATTGGTCTCGATTGGAAGTAGTGTTTTAATCTTATCTCAAGGGATGATTTAAACCTTTGTAAGATCAGATCCGTGGGAAAACCAAGAGCCATGTACACACTCATTTAGATTATTTCTGTGTAGTTCCTTCCCATGCTTAAAGTACATGAGGGTTACCTGACACAAGGAGTTTTAGTGAAGACTTGAAAAATGACAGCAGCAAAACAGAACAAGGCTGTGACGGAAACAACAATTTCATTGAAAAGTGAATGAAAGACGATTATTGAGCATTTCAATGGTCACAAGTTTCATAATAAAGAAAAACACACCTTTCTTCTTCTAAACTGGTGAGCAGTGTGCATGGCTTTAAAACATGTGCATCATGTAAATACACCTGATCAGATTACCTCATGTCAGTGGAAATGTATTACACTGCTTGTATTTAGACAGAGGAAACATTTATTCATACAGATGTAACAATAATCAAACTAATATGTATTCATCGTTGTACTGCTTTGAAATTTAGTATGACACACTAACTGAGGCTTTTAGAGTCAGACATATTGCTTTTAGTTCTTTTGTTTTTTGGCAGTTCCTCTGAGCATCATACAGTCTGAACTTACTGGGACATCAACCAGTAGGCAAACTGGCAGTTGTGTTAAATGCTTCCTCACCTGAATAATCTCACTTCTTTTATAGCAAATTCTTTTATAGCCCTGCCCAGATTCATGAGCAGCAATCATAGCGTCTCAAAGAGATCATTGCTGATGACTTTCCTGCTGAGCATCGTGCTGATGCAATCAAAACCTGCTTTACAGAGTTACTCAAATGTACTGGTAATTTTTAAGTCAAGTGCATTGGATCAGCAGCACCTGGCTGCTGCATATTAATATTCCTTGTGCTGTTTTTTTTTTATTTCAGGTTGTGTCTGGGTTTGCAAAGTTTTTTTTTTAACTTTAGTCTTTCTATGTGCTCACATGTAAAACTTTGTTTTTATTTACATTACTGTACACCAGAAATCTGAAGTCCATTATTCTCTCTTTTGGTTATAGTTGCAGGAGTACAGCTGGAGATGAGGCAAGTGTGTAGGGAGTGTGTGGGCGTTATGGTCTGACACATCTGGGTAAAGCGACATGGGGGGGTGTCTTGACAGATGTGGGCTGAATGAGTGCTTGTTTCTGCTGTGCTCTGTCATGCAGACGCTTCTTCCACATGCCTGACTCCCTGGATCTGCCTGATGCTCCCGATAACTCTTACCTAACCTGAAGCTAGTGTGTGTTTACATATATGTTGATACTTGCAAAGGGTTGAAAGTGCAAACGTCGGTGCACCATCCTCACAAATGTAATTGTGTGTGACATGTTTCACGTTGCAGTAAAAGGTGGAGGACAGAAAGTGTGAGAGTAAAAAGACGCTGCACAAGGTGTGAGAATAAACAATTAGCAGCATCTGAGCGGCGTTTGTGTGTGAAATGGAGAAAAAGTTGAGTTGATGAATGAGAGCGTTGGTCGCACCACAATCATGAGGACAACAATGACCCTCAGTCAGTGAGCCTAAAGGATTTTCATTCATGTTGAATTTCATTTTCATGTTTTTTTTATTTTACTAACGCGCTTCAAGGTTAGCTGAGGAGTTGCAAAAATGTGCGCAGTGAAATCTCCCTTTTTTGTGTAGGTGTGTGTGTGTGGGTGTGTGTGCGTATTGGTTCCCAGAGGGGATTGTATTTCGGCCGGTGAAGCCTGACAGATAACAGCCCACCATGCTCGTCACATCTATTATTGAGGGGACGAGAAATTGATCAGCCCTAACGGTGAATGTTACCCTGCCTTCCTCACTTCCTCAGTTCCCATTTCTCCTCCACTACCACTCTGCTCCCTTGCTTTATTTGTCCTACATCCATCTCTCCTTGCTGTCAGACTCCATGCTATCCTTGTTTTCAGTCATCCAGTTACCATTTCTTTGCTCAGCCTCTCTACCTTCCTCACATCCTCCTCAGCTTCTTTTCCTCATCTGAATTTTTCTCAATAGTTTTTTCTCTTGATGCTAATTTTATTTCACTCCAGTTATAAGATGGGCCGTACTGTCTCAGTGTAACTTCACTTCAAGCGTTCTGGCAAGCTTTTCTCTGTTGAAGTTGTTGTTTCTCTGTGTGTCAACAGACTCTATTCCTCTTCTTCCTTCAGACTGTTCAAGCCCCTTTAACCCCCCTTCTCTTCACCCCCTGCATTCTCTTTAGCTAAAAAAAATCATGACTCACCTTTGATCGCTCTCCCTTGGAGCTCCTAATTGCAAAAAGTCAAGTGTTTCATCTTTTGTTGTGTCACAGTGTAGCCCGCAACCACATGGTGCTAGCCAGCACGGATGTTTGCGCCCCGAATATGTGCTACAGAGAAGAAGAAAGGCTAATCTGTTCGCGATTCATCGTTGACAAGATTGCCCTGCATTTATTGATAATTGCTTTTTTCCGTTTAAAGGGATGGAGCTTAAATCGTCAGTCGTGTAAACATGAGAGATGCAGCTGTTGCCGCAATTAACGTCTCACTTTCCCCTAATGAAAGGATTAATCCGCCAGCAAATCTCTCTGCTTCCTTTCAAATGCCAAGTCCCCATTCAGCTCACTGCCAGTGGAAGAAAGGCGGCCCGTGTCGAATAAAATGGGACTATCTATAACCAGAGCCAAAAGTCGCATTCATCGGCTCAGCCTGCTGTCACATCATCATGGCCTCTTTACTGCTGTTGAACAAGAGAGACCCTTAACCAACTGCTGTTTGATGATTTCCTGAGTGCAGCCTTTGCAATTGTCTGTTCTCACAGCATGGCGTCTCTACAGAGCTACCTCCGTCCCTGACACCCTCCCCAACCGTTTTTTCTCTTTTTATACCCACTGCTCCAGTCTGAGCGCTCTGCCCCTGAAAACACACCATCGCCTTTGTCAGAATCCTTCAGTAAGGGACAATATGGAGTGCTTTGCTTTAAACAGACAGTTGAAAGTCACAAAGTGAATAGCTGTCTCCTGTTGGAATAAGATGTGTCTAGGCAGCCGATAGTGAATGACAGCCTACCGAGAGTGGAGCAGAGCTTAGGCTAAGTCTTTGAAGCCATCGATCGGACGTATCGATTAGTCCTCTTTCTCTGGAACACAGAAACAGAGGCACAGGCGTAGAAATGACCAGTTAGATCAACTCCATTGCAAATGTTGTCACCATGTCAGAGTGTGTTTTAAATATCATTTACTGGGACTTACTAGTCTGTCTGTTTTAGTCAAGATTTAGATTTAAAGGTGACTTTTGTTAACTTTTTTTTAAAGAAGTCTCAAAAACACACAAAACTCTGAGTGAAGCATTTGGGTGGAGGAATGTGAGTTTCAGCAGAGCATTTTTTAGGCTTGTATATTTATATTGTTCACAGCTCTGTGCTTTGTTTGTATTCATGCAGGTGTACAATATTGATACAAAGTGTTTTTTTATTTGGGTATCTCAGTATCTCAGTAAAGCAAAGACAGTACTTTCAGTGTTCATCTTGTCTGTGCTCACAGTGACTGCCATAAATTTTAAGCTCTGCTGCACAATTCTTTGATTTTGCAGCAAGAAGAAGACCACGCTTGGTGAGTTTGCTTTTACTAACGTGGGAAATGAATCAACTAAACAGTTCACTGCTCTTATAATGTTGCAATTAGGCTGATCTGACTAGTAACACAAACACAACATGGGCAACTGAATGGAAATCCTGAAACGTTTTGAAATGACACACTGCAGCTCATGGTAGCAGGTTAAAAAGTTTGAATGCTTTCTGTTGTTTGTGGGACTATCTGCAGTAACTTTCTAAGATGGTATATCTCTCAGGAGTTCCTTTATTTTCCTTTTGTACCGTCTCCAGTTGTCACTGTGCACCAACTTTCTGAATTCTAGACCAAACAGAACAGATGGCAGCGGGAGAGAAGTGGTTCGAATCATACACGGATCTGATATTCTGCCTGAGTGTCAGCTTTTACTAAATGGTATAAGCTAGCTGTAGGAGTCCTTGATCTTATATTAAACTAACTGGCAACTCAAATCTGTGATTTCAGCTGAATATCAGAGTAACCCAAAGGACGGCAACTCAGCAGGGGAGGCTAGTTAGATTATATCCTAGCTGCAACATCAAGAATGTTTATGTATATTTTAATACTGTAAAATGTAAATGAATTCCCTCTTTTATGTAATTATCAAACAAAACCATGCATAATAATATCATCATATTATGTCCTCTTTGCTCTTAAGCCTATAAATAGTTTTCATTAATATGTGGGCCTTTGTTTACAGAAGCATTTGTCCTTTCATTGTTATAAATACACATTCAACCTCTTTGGAAGCGGCAACTGTCCGCTACATACATGTGCACACACACACACACACATATCTCCCATGTAAGCTCCTTGTGACACTTCTAGGAACTAAATAGTGCACTGTGTTATTAAATACCACTTGACATGCTGCGAGGTCACCAGAATTATATTTGATCTCATATAATATTGCTTTGCTGATGGTTCAGGATAATTTTCTGTAATCTGTTTAAATTTTATCATGTCAGTCAATTCATGGAATTCTTATAAGCTCCTTGCTTACTTATAATAAAGAAAGGACACCAGAACTTAAAGCTTTGTACAAGAGATTATGGTTGTGGTCCCCACAAGTCCATATTTTCAAACCATGATTTTCAAAGGCAAATAATACCCAATGATATGATATGATATGATACAGTCTCTGTAAAAAAACACGAGATGTAACATGAAGTGTAATTATAGCATAAAATTAAACACATAAAAAAGCTATTAGTCCAATTAGTCTTCAGATATGTTAAATGGGTCCTTTGTTTTTTTTTCTGCAAATGAACTGAACTAAAAACACAAGAATCTGTTAAAAAAGTTTATAAAATGTAGCTGTGTGCTGTTAACCTGTACTGTTAACATTCTCTTTCATAGAGCAAATTTCCCAGTGATTAATGAATGTTAATTAACATTTATAAAAAGATACTTTACCTTAGCCACTTTTAAGACTTGGTTTGGTCATATAATACCAAAAATGTTTGTTTTCACAGTACACTTTCCATTTTAGACCATTTCACTGTTTGCAGATTATTAACCCATTAAGCGTAAAAGCCACAAATTCACGGCAAGCATCAAGCTCCAAGCCATGACTCCAGAAAGAGAGTCTAAACTTACTACCATTTTCCACTGCTAGATGGCAGGCAACCTTCAACAGCAACTTCTCACTTAAAGGGTTAACTGTTATCTCAATCATTAGAAAACAAAGCTCTTAGTATTGTCCCAAGTAAATGAACAAATTTGAAAGATAATTTTCTCATTTAATTTTTAAATACAAACAATAAACAGTTAAAATGTAGATCAACTAACAAACTAATGGAAAATGGAAAACTAAACACACACACACACACACACACACACACACACACACACACACACACACACACACACACACACACACACACA
>JBAMHV010000008.1:5735410-5755114 GCA_037177535.1 Pseudomugil gertrudae
TTTGGATCAGACGGGAGGAGCACTGCTGTACAGGCCGGAAAAAATAGCTCAGATTGTCACCTGCTGCATAACATCGCTAAGCAACATGGGCTAGAACACACGCTAAATCCTCATCTAAATAGGCGTGTCTCTGACACTTTGCACCCGCAGTCCTTTGCGTGAGCAATCTTAGTAGATCACGTACTAACCACAATCCCGCCCAACACACTAAATTCTAGATCCCACATGCTAATTAGTACACGCAAAGTGAGATCTTAGTAGTTTTTGCCCTTAGAGTACTCCAGTAGAGTTAAATGCCAATTCAATGAGAGCAAAGTGTCCAGTAACTGCAGAACAAACCATCAGCCCTCCATCATCATGCTTAACGGAGGATGGTCACTGTCGTTTTGTTTTTCTAAGAGCTAACTTTCCAATAATCCTGTTTAGTTTAGATGCAATGCAAATCCAAGATGTGCTGTCACGTTGTTTCCAGAGAAAATGTTTTTATCTTATTTTTCTATTACATAAACTTTAACATAGAAAATTTTGAGGATAGCTAAATATCTTTTATAGCATGACCCATGTTTTCCAAAAAAAATCCAACATTTTTCTATTATAACCAGACCTGTGACTAGAAATGTACTCTTCTTATTGTGTACTCAGGTAAAAAAAAGCTTGAAAATGTACATTTACCTATTATCAGGTTGAGTAAATATTTAAAAAGATTAGGACTGAAATAAAAAAGAACGTTGAGAAAAAGGGGAATAAGAGCATAAAGACAAGTACTGTAATTGTTCCAGAGGGAATTCAACTTACACACAAGTTTGTTCAGTAAGAGATAAAATAAAATCAACAGAAAATAGTAAAAGGAACCAAAACATGGATGGAGGAGGGGGTGTGAGATAAAAACAGACAAAGTGCAGGAGACGGAGAATAAGAAGTCTACTATGTCTCCATTTGCAGAGAATCACAATCTGAGCTAGTTTCAACCAATTACATTCATGTCAGTGTGTGTCCTGGATTCAAAATGCAACAACAGCCTCGAGGGGCCTTCACTCTCCTGGTACATGCTCAGCATCTCTCCCAGCCTGCCACTCCAGCATCCCTAACACACAGTGACACACACACGCACACACACACACACCTGCACACACACACACAAACGCTAGGTAAGCGTGGATCACAACCACACACATTATAATCTCATCACTCCTTCTAGCTTAGTCTCTTTTTTTGTCACCCACACACTCATTTATGCACCCACTTTCCAACCAGTCAAATGCTTTCCCAGCCAGCATCCCATAGCACACACACACACGCACACACACTTAGACACACAAAACTCTCCTCTTCTTTGTCACTCCCCTTCACTATTTTCTAGTTTCATTCTCACTTCTCCTGAGGCTCTCCATCCATCCATCTATCTATCCATCCACCCCCAACATCTCTCTCAGAAACACACACAGACACGCACTGGTCTTATGCCCGCTTCTCCTCTTGGATGATAGTAATAAGGCTGATGATTGCCAGAGATTGAAACAATGATCTATGATTGCATATTAATGATTGTGTTTGTGACCAGAAGCTAGATGTAGGGGCTCCATTATCAGTGGTAACAATAACAGCAACACTCAGGCTTTAATTGAATGAAAAAGGCCAGTGGCAGCCCGTTGTCTGATTTGGGGGGGAGTTGGGTAAGAGAGATGGACAAAAGGTGAAATTAATGGCAAAGGGAGAGGGGCTGGTTGGGCTTACATCAACAAATGGAGCATAAATGCACAAAAAGAAGAAATGGAAAGACAAAGGAAAAAAACAGGGTGACATGAGGTGAAGTGGAAAGTGTGAAAGACATTGGACCAGAGAGTGCTCTAAAAGGAGCATGTGGAGGCATACAAGAGGAGCGTAGACGATTAGAACACCTTCATTGAGCGGTGACATGGATAAATAATAAGTTAGGGTAGGAGTGGGGAAAGAAGAGAAACATGAGGATTATAAGGCTGAGACAATGGGAACTAGCAATACGAAATATTCACAGGATTTGTCGTCATATTTGTTAATTACATTTAGGGAACAATAAAAAAAATTCTTTGATTTTACTTAAAGAATAGTTTAATTTACACCAGAGCTTGGAGGAATAGATCTATGCTAGCAGCTTTGTGTAAAAAGAACCACCGTTGTTGTTGAGCTGTACATTTTAAACGCTCAGTTGAAAAGTTTAAGGTGTAACAGTGGATTAGGAATAAAATACACACATACATAAACACACACACAAGTTGCTAAAAATTCACTAATGGATTTTAATTCTTATCATGATGAGGATTATCAGCAAGAAATTGGTTGCTGGACATCCTGAAGCAAAACAAACATGTTATAATGAAGGTGGAACTCTTAAAATATTGGCAAACAAAACCAGTTTAGTAAGAAATGTATGTAATTTAGGTGCAGTGAAGTTAAAAAGTGTGGAAATTTATTAGGATATTGCAAGTACATTGTTACATTAAAGGTGAGACATAATGAAGGGACTTTTTTACAAGCACCAACAATAATAAAGACAAGTTTGAGCTTCTATCGGGGTTTGATGCATACATTTAGGTAAGTGCAAATTCATCAAGCTTTTGTGTAGGACTAAATCAGTGGTCATAGCCCTTTTTATTATGTGTGTGTGTGTGTGTGTGTGTGTGTGCATCAACATCAGAAGGCACTGAAGTCTCTGCCTTGCTTTTTATTGACAGGCTTGATTAAGCAGTACGGCAGCTTCACATCCAAAGCTGATAATCAAATTGTCAAGGCGCACCACAAACATGCTAACAAAGCAGAGACAGGTCCACGATCACACTAACGACATCATCACTCATAATAACACAACAAGTTTTACCGATGCCCTTTCTCTTTCCGCCGCTGTTAACAAGAGTAAAAAAAAGGAAAAGGTTGAAAAAAATCAATGTTTGCATCTGCACCTCTTGTCTGTGCCACTGGAGAAGGAGTATATTAATCTAATGATAAGGGTTAAATCACAGCCGGACTGACCAAATAAAGAAGAGAGAGGTAGAAAAAATTAATTGTGGAAGAAGCTAAATGGGGAAAAACAAAAACATGAATGGTGGGTAAATCAATAAAGACACGGGGATCCTTTATTGATAAGAAATTGTGGTAATAATGTGAAAATCAAGTATGGAAAAAATAAAAAGAGATCAGCAGAAAGACAGGTAGGTGCATCCGGCTGCGCCTAAGGTAGCTCAGTGACTGAGAGATGCTCTCCGGTGGCAACAACAGCAGCTGTCCTGAATTTTTTATAGTTTGCTTCACGGTGAGATGACTGAGAGACACCATGATAAGTCTCACCCATGTTCCTCAGAGAGCAGCCTTTCATTAGTCGTCTCCCGACCTGAGGTGAGAGCAGCGGGGAGACAAAGTCAGGAGGAAATAAAAGTCTAAATTGTTTTGAGAAAGAGTAGGCCAAAAGAAAGTTAATATACTGAGGAAGTTGTGACTGTATTTACGGTCCTTGGGAAAATACAAGCGTTCGGTCTTTGCTACTGGGAGTTGTTATGATGGATTTGGGCTAATGAAGTTGTGATGGATGCATTGTGTCTGGCTACTCCCGGGTCTGGGAGGAGGGGCGGTAAAACTTGCTGCATTACACAGATATCTGATCACCAGAAATTACAACATCTCCTCTTCCCAGTGATCTATCCCCACAATGTTTAATTTCCTCACTGAATTGTTTAGGTATGTAATATTGAGTACCTCATAACCTTTTATAAGTGTTATAAAGTAACTGGAAACCCTGGAGAGAAAACCACAGAGGAGTCTGTGAATCCACTTTCCCTATGATCTCAAACATCCAAATTCCCTCTTGGCCATCCCTCTCTTAAAGACTGCGATTAAGCGAGGTAGAATGATAATGTTTTCGTCTCCAGCATCCCTTTGGTAAACATTGCCGCTAGGATCAATTAACCAGCGGCTAATGAGCAAAGTGAGGGTCTGCCTCGATATTGCACCATTGTTCATTGGCGATTTTTAATTAATGGGTTTTGAAGTGAAATTTGCAAAAGTTTTAATTGTTTTTTTCTCTTTTTAAGATTATTTTCTTTTTGGGGGGCGAGGGGGGGGTTGTCTAAGATCAAAGTGTTAATTATAGAGAAGGAGCTTTAAAGTGAGAAGGATTTAAACTTTTAATTAGGGGAGGAATTTGATGCGACCAACAGACTGAGTTCAGTTACTACACAATCCCGTCATTCTCCCCCTGCCCATCATCTTTCTTCTTCTCTCCTCAATCATCTGCCACTCATTCTGCTCCCTTCCCACCCTTGCACGGTGTCTCCCTCCTTACATGGTGTTGCTATCAAAAGCAGGATTAAGCAATCTAAGAGGCTCTGCTCTTCAGTGGCAAAAAGGATGCTTGGGTAGGGAGAAGGGCAAATGGCAAGCATGTGAGAGGACTCAGTTGCTCTATCGGATTTCTGTGATTTGCAGCATTTTGAGACAATCCGGAGCCTTTGGAGATGTTCACAATTCTGCGTTTTCCATCTTTGGTCTTCCTTAAAGCCTCCCCCCTTCCTTCCTTCTCTGCTGCTCTCCCTCAACAGCTCATGAGATTGTTTTCGTAGCGGTGATAAATTAGGCTGAAGTGATTAGTGTGGTGTGAAACGTGATTACATACTTTAGCTTTGCTGATTTGTCGAACAGATGCCCTCTACTTGCTAGACTTTGGTAGGTTATAGTGTTAAACTCAGTCTCCCCCACAGCTGGAGATCCCAGCAGACATGTGCAGGTTAATTGTCTTGATTGTGGATGCAGCCCATCTGTACCTATTGGGAATGCAACTTGCCGTTCATTTGTTATTGCCACAGCTATTGTTGCCATGCATGCTGTTCACACCCACTTACATGCACGTGGTAGAAAATGTATGTTTGCAGTGTTTAGTCTGAGATGGGAGGGCCGACGTTGACTCATGATGCCGTCAGTTGCCAGAGAACACTGACAAAATTATTAAAATTAGACTAGAAGAACATGATGTTTGCCAATCATCAGGATTAATGGGTTGGTGGCCTAATATCCTTTAGCATGATTAGAATGTGAGAGAAAGTGCTGCTATTTTTTAAGGAATCACATCAACAGGGGTGAAATAGCATGAGGGAATAATAACTAGAGAAATGGCTGACCTCCTGTTGTCTCACCCCTTCCGCCCATGTTGCTGTGATTACGCCAATCACTGTCATTAGCATTCTCTGCTATTAATGTGATTTCTCATGCTTTGTTGCACGCATGCTAATGACGAACACACAGTTCTCTCAAAGCTATCCACGGCTCCTTGCTCGTCTGAATCCCTGAAGCTCCTCGAGCTGTTCTGTATTAATAAACCCCTGCAAATCCACTCCTGATTAAGGCAATAACCTGGCCCAGGATTCATCTATTCATCTGCTTCAGAATCAGCTCCTATCAGTTTTAGCTCAGTGCGATCCTCATCTCTCATCCATCTTTCTTTCTATCCCTAACTCATCTCATTTCCCTTCATTTCACTTTTTTCCTCCCCCCTACAAAGGGACAGAAAGGAGGAGGAGGAGCAGGGATTACCATACGTCAGTCTAGCCCTTGATCCCTCTACCTTTTTAACTTTGTTGCCTCTCATCACGTGGGCGCTCTCCTTATCTGTTTATCCCACTCCCACTAATCTTCTTTTTTCCCCTACCCTTTACCATCCTATTGCTGGCTGCATTAATGCCTTTTGTTGCCTTTATCTTACTCTTAGTGTCTCCCACTCTCGTGTGTTCTCTGCCTTTGCTCGAGGTTTTGCTTCAACTCCACATTAAGCATGTTCCTTACACAACAGAGTGAGCACAGAGGAGATGCATTTTGTCTTGTGGCTCGTTGTGACATCAAGCCTTACGGTTTCTGGAAACATTTTGAAATACAAACAGGATTTGAAATATTTATCTGAAGTAAAAGACATTATTATGAGGAGATTATTACACCATTTTTTTGTTTGTAAAAAAAAATGAGTAGCGCACTTCACTTTTCTTTCATTTTCAGGCATTTTTTGCATAACTTGCAGCGATATTCTGGATTTGTTTTGAATAAAAACCTCTTGACTGTTGTTAAAATTTAGGCAGAAGTGTTCTGCTCAGGATAAATAATAATCACTTTGAGCCGTTAAATTTCCACCAGGTCAAACCTTGAATCTTTGCAGTCGTAAAAACACTCATGGATAAAGAATTTAAAAGCATACATTTCAATCCCACCTTTAGTGTGTGTCGTGGTGTTGGGAAGGATGAAGGTTGTTTTGCCAGAAAAATATCAGTAGCCTATGTTCACCCTCAGAGAGACTTTTTTACTACCAGCACATTTGCAACTGTTTCCTGTGTAGTGTTTTGTGTATTTACTATAAAAGCAGTTGTTCCCAAACTGCAGAACTCCCTTTTCATTGATGACGATGTCAAAAATATTCAGCCTCTGTTGTAGTGTGAGGCATTTTAAATCAGGAAACGCAGCAAACTACCTGAAACAAGTTAAATGTTTTGAAGAGATGGAGGCTGCTTTAGTAAAATAACTGCTATATGAAACAATTGGGCAGTTGTTATTTTTAGCAGTTAAGTACTCCACATGCCTGTTTATGTAAACAGGAGAGAAGTCCTACAGCTGTGTGGTAACCTGTTTGGCATCATTCTGTCATGTAGCGTTATAGCGTCATTAATATTAATATGGAATATTAACATTAATAATATTTAGCACCACCTTTTAACTTCTAGCTTACGGTGATAAGCTAAGGCTTAAAAGGAAACCTTTGATGTAATTGGCAGAGTGACTTGCTCAATCAATGAATAAATAATTGATCAATTTAATTGATCAATATACTTATTTATTTAAATAATCAGTCTCAGACGCGTTTTCATGAGTTCTGTTTTAATTGACCTAAATCATGACCCAAAGCAAATCACAGACAACGACCAGGTAAATAAATGGAATATTTATTTATCTAATCTAAAGGTTTAACATAAAATAAAATATGGAAACTAAAATAAAGAGAATAAGAAAAACATAAAACAAACAAGACAAACAAACATAAATGGACTGGACTGGGTTTGGATTATGGTGTGGATGCGGGTGATCCGTTCTGGCGCTCAAAAGGGTCCGATGGAGATGTGTCAGCAGGCTCCAGGCTTCATCCTCTCAGCTGGTTTGATGGTGTCTTCACGGCGTTCAGGCAGAAAACAACTCAGGCCAAAGTCCATAAAAGTGTCTGAAGAGGTTGCTTGCATGTGGAGAAAAACTGAAGTTGTGGAAAAAAATATAAACTCACTCCAGAGGCTCAAAACTTAGTTGCAGTAAAAATAAAACAAAAGTTCATCGTCTGCATTGCTCGGATGGAAACATGGTCTCTGGCTATGTGCTCTGCCAAGCTCCAAGCATGGCTCGCCTTTGTTCTTGGTCCATCCTCTAACTACATCCGATCTGGAACGGAGCTGAACTGCAACTCATCTCATCTGAATCTTAGATTAGATTCCACTCTGTCTTGACTGCATCTCAAAAACTACATTTAAAAAGCTGTATTTTAACACTATATTTTAAAAACTGAGGAACAAGAGTGTGTGTCTTTCTCTGTTCAGAAGACCCGCGGGTCTGAACCTGGAGGTCGGGTCTTATCACAACCAATAGGCATGTGTGGGATGGTGTGATCACATGTCCTCATTTGCTTATCAGAGTTTCAGATGCAGGCTTAACTTGTTAAATATAAGTTCTGAATGAAAACCTTAAACGTAAAACATATAAACATCAAACATCAAACCATTCAAATAAACATACCAGAAATGAGAGAAAACACATAAACAAAGCAAAATTAAGTCATCCCAAAATAAAGCAAGAGTCAATGCAAATTAACATGAGACGTTCATGACAGGATTAAAACAGCTGACTAACAGGTGACCATGTGATTTAGTCATCCATTGTAGAGTTCTGTCAGTTGATCAGAAATAATAAAACCAATGTGAGTTTTTAGTGTTGCTTTTAGATTTCCTTTCAAACAGAATCCAGCAGATTGTGATGAATGGGCAAATGTGGCTTTCAAACACAGGTTCTCTACAGGAGCACTGGGAAGGAGAAAAACAGCTTGGACACCCTTATTAAAGAGTGCCTGAAGGTTGATGGTATTAATTGTTGGTATTTAGCAGAAAGATTTGGGCACAATATGGGAAAAATAAGTGGCTGAGAAAACCAGGCAACATGATTCCAATTGAGTTCTGTTGAATTCTGGCTGTCACCAACATAGGCTGTTAATCTCAACCTCAAGTTCTCTACCAGAGTCCTGGGAGCTTGAACGCTCTGCGCTGTATTTTAGCTGTTCCTAGGACTGCGCTCTTCTCAAAGGAGATGTCTGATGTATCTCCAGGTATCTGATGGAGCTATGGTCACTATGTCTGTTTGGTTGGCCAAAACTATTTTGTCAGTGTGGATCTGGTAGTGGGTTCTCTCCGATTGCTCTGGCTTCCTCCCCCAGTCCTAAGACATGCGCCTCGGGAATAGGCTGATTGGAGACTCTAAATATCCCATAAGAGTGAGTGTGTGTGCATGGTTGTTTGTTTTATTGTTGTTTGTTTCATTGATGTTTGCAGATCCCTTTGTGCTTCTTAATGTTTTCTTACTGATGGTTGGTTTTTCTGTTATTCGGAGGGATGTTTGGAATGAATAAAGTGGTCTGAATTTAACTGAATTCAATGTGACATGCACAGGCCACACTGACCGAGTGTATGCCTCTCTGTAAATAATTGTTGACTTATGCATCAAAAAGTGGATAAAAGTCCTAAAATAAGGATGTGGTTTGCATGTGTAGCTTTAAATGTTCAGTGCAGTGAGTCCTTTGTGTGTGTGCTTATGCAATAAGAGGTTTAAACTTCATTTAATATCATTTTTAAGAATTTGAGTGACCGAGATAAAGATATAGCCCAACCAACCACTTGTGGAAACATCCACTCATTGTGACAATGAAAAATCTGAAGAGGTAATATTAGACAAAGGCATTATTTGGGAGGCATGGAGCTGTTTTGGAGCCCTTCTGGGCAAATCTTCACAAAGAGTTTTATAAAATAAGGCATAAGCCTGTGGTTTCATTCTAGTTAATACCTCTTAGCTGTAGTCATCATCAGACATGTTTGCAAAATTCCTTCAAATTAAATTATTTATATTTCCATTCTAGAAAACTTTTGTTCGATCTCACAGTTTCAGTGATTCGACTGTTAGAGGGGAAAACAATCGAGCATGTACTTAACATAGCTCTTGAACAGATATCAGTTTAATCTTTGTATTCAATGAATAGATATTTCTGTAAGGATTTTCCTGGAATGGGAAGGAAGTTTTTACATTTTCATGGTAAGCAGCCCCACAGAGCTGCTTATATCACCCAGATTTTCCAGCCTTGTTCAAAACACAAACACTCACAGTTGAGCAAAGCACTCTCTGTAGGACGGTCTAAACTGTGAAGAAGGTGCTTTTTAAGTTATTTTTCCTTTTTTGATGTGAGGATTTTCAGCATAAACTACTTCTTGTTTTCCTGAACATAAAGGCTCACATGAGGCAGGGTATAACATTCATCATGATTATGCCACCATGATAATGAGACATAGTGGAATTAATATTAATTTGTTCCTCGCTATCCACTGGGATGCTGAAATGTGGTGCATTATGCTGTGACACGCTGGCTCATGTACAGTTTGGTAGCCAAATCAAATGTTTTAGTGTTATTTTGTCCATATATGTGTCTTAAAGGGACCTTTTTGTAGTTATACATAAAAGGCTTGAGCAACAACAAAAATCTAAATGCACATGTTCTCCAGGCCCTCTGATCTTCAAAAGTTTGTCTTAGGACATTGGAGCGATCCTCTCCATGTTTTAATCAATTTTAGAGGCACTGTGATATCATTGAGATATGAATGATTTAAACATAGTCATTTTATTCAATGTAAACCCTCTTTTTGTCTAAACCAACAGTTTTAAGAAACCATTTTAAAAAGGCATTATTAATTGAAGGCTGTCTCAATGAATCATTTTGAAGCTTGACATATGAAGTAGAGAGAAAAGGATGTTTTGTTTTTTGACATTTTATTGGACATTTAAATGGACTCCATCCATTTTTTTTAAAGTGGTTAAAAATTCACATAATCCCTGAAAGTAACCATTTAAAAAATGACTCCTTAAGGACTGTCTTTAACTGCAAAACATCAATGAATCTCAGAAAAAGCACATGTCTAACCGAATGCAATAAGACTTTAGGAACACTGATACAATGGTAACCTGTCCTCTCGCCTCCTTATTGCTGGGATGGGCTCCGCCTGTGACTTGTGATTTGGATTACATTGTATGGAAAAGGAACAAAAGAAGAAATGTTTTTATTATCTGACTGGTGCTGAAGTCTGACAAACACATACTGGTATGTCCAATGTGAGACATTTTGTGACAGGGATTGTTGGTTCCCATTTCTTTATTTCAGGGATGGGCAACTCTGGTCCTCAAGGGCCGCAGTCCTGCAAGTGTTGGACATTTCCCTGCTGCAACACACCTGACTTACATCAGACTTAATTAGCAGACTTGTGTAGAGCCATCCATCCATCCATTTTCTACCGCTTTTTCCCTGAACGGTGTCGCGGGGGGCTGGGGGCTGGAGCCAATCCCAGCTCAGAACGGGCGAGAGGCAGGGTACACCCTGGACAGGTCGCCAGTCCATCACAGGGCACTTGTGTAGAGCCTAACATCAAAATGTGCTAATTACCTACTGATTTGAGTCAGCTGTGTTGCAGCAGAAACACTTGCAGAACTGTGGCCCTTGAGGAGTTTCTCATCCCTGCTTTAGTTGCATCATTGATACATTTCAAAGAGGATGTAGTTTAAATGACATAAAATAATACTTTTATACTGTGATACTCAAATAATTATTAGTTAAAAACATGGCACCTATAAGGGTCCTGTACGGTGTGTCCATAAGGAATTGACGAAACTGAAGAACAGGTCTAAAAGTAATTATCTGCAGCAGCTGAACAACATCTAAAAATGATTTCCCTAAAGTAACGCGACATAACGCTGCAACTATAAAACTCTGAACTTCTGATACATTTTCCTGGCACAGTGACATTCCTGAACACACATTCCTAAAGCTGTTGCCCAGCACCATCCAGGGCTTAGAAAAACATGTATTTTATGTTTTCTTAATTTTTATTTATGTCCAGGTTCATCACCTAACAGCAGCATTTGACTTCACAGCACCATGTCACACTTTAGCATCTAGGTATTAACACACTTCTGGTTGCATGCAGTAGCTGCTCCTCAGCAAAGAGGAGGGCATTATCAGTGTAAAAGGGAGAGATATGTGACACCATGTGATAAGAATTTACTGTCTGAAGAGCGCTCAGAGAAGAGATGCAAGTTAGATGCTAAACTAACTGTGAATAATAATAATGATAGTAATTAACTGTGGAAGTTTTATTATTATTGTTCCTGTGGTCCAAGATTTTTGCACATAATACTATCAAAGGAATTTGTCTGTTTTTTAAAAAATGTAATTTTATTATTAAGGTTATACAAAAAGTACCAAGCAGAACATTATAAAAGCCTGCTGGAAATATTGTTCAGGGGGGGAAAAAGCTCAAGATTACTTTCTTCAGTATTTATTTGAGCAAAAACATTCACCTTGGCAAAAGGGCAGCACTCTCCCAGCACCCTTCCAGCTACTGAATACAGCAGTGTTGTCTTTCTGAGGTTAAAAGTCTACAGCGCTGCAGACAACCCAGCAGGACAAGCATTTCATGCTCAAGAATGCTATTTTCCCTTGATTGCATGTGGCCCAAGCATTTCACTAATTAGGTGGGAGAGTTTTTTTTACCTAACTTTCTGTGTCACATTTACTTTTATTGGCACAACTTAAAGAAAAAAAATTAAAGGAGAACATATTTAGATTTTTAAAACGGCAGCTAATTATACTGGTGGTTGCTCATACATTACATCTGCTGCTGTGCTTCTCCTGAGCTCAGTCAGTGCTTTTAACTAAAGCGCTCCACTGGGGATTTGAAGTTGAAAATAACATCAGGTGTGTATTTGACAAAATGAGTCTTTTTTTTCCCCCTCACGCTTCGACACAGAAACTCCTCCCTGGTAGGAAATTGGAACACAAAATTGCACATTATGCATCTCTAACTCTGACATGGGTTGGATGCTCCACATTTGGCTTATAGACGAAAACCTATACATATATTTGGAGATTTTTCCAAAATGATATGCCAAAAAAGATTGTTACCACTGTTGGCCTTTTAACTCTGCAGTTTATCAATTCCTCTCTGTGGCCTTGTAGCCTTCACTACTATATTTGTGGTGATGGATGTGATAAGTGCTTCCCGTGCTCTGAAGGGTAGAGGGTGCAGGCCGAGTGAAATCCAGAGCAACTGGCAAAACTCATCATATTACAGAGACTGAAAAGGCTGAAAATGAAAAGCTCGATTGGAAAAATGGTGAGCTGTAGAAGGCCTGGTTAATATACACTTTCCTAGTCAACATATTATGCTGAACTGAATGAAGCTTTACACAGAGGACCGTTTGTAGATTTGGACACATTAAACTGTTTTCTTGGAACAAGTGGGCATGCCTTGATGTTTGACTTGTGCTGCGAATGTGTCAAAGTGTGGGATAATGGGCGATAACATCTACTTTCTCTCAAAGATTGTGCCTTTGAAGAACTGCAAATAGGTAAGGACGCTGCTCGGGTTAACAGGCGAGGGTTGAATGCAAAAATCCTGAAAGCCTTTTGAAGGAATAGAAGAAAAAAAACCCATCTCAACTCGAGAAGTGGAAAGGAAAGGCGGTGGAGAGGGAGACGCAAGGGCAAAGCTGAAATGACCTCTGCAGCTCTGTTGATGACATGAAGCAGAAGAAGAGGCGAGATGAGGGAGAAGAGGGGAGACAAACTGAGCAAGGAGGATTAAGAAAGCAGCTGGTGGGGATGATCCAGAAGAGAGTCGGGAGGGAAGAGAGCGAGAAGGAAGGAGATAGGGAGAAACAAGATGGTCGAAGGAAGAAGAAGAAGAGGAGGTGCAAGAAATTGATGAGGGAGAGTGAGAAACTAATTCTCACTCCACTCTGGGCTGGAAGATTAAGGAAGATTAGAGAGATAGAGCGAGAGAGAGATTTGATGATAACTTGTACCATATACCACAGAAAGATCTCTGAATGGCTAATACTCAGACAAAAAACAGGCAGATTGAATGGGTAAGGAAGGAGACTGACAAGGAGATAGAGACTGACATGGGAATGAAAAGATAAGGACAGGCGCAAATCAGGCTCAGAGGGGTCCTTATAAGTACTGATCCATGAGGATATGAATGCCCCCTAAATGAGAGGCCATTTCTAACAGTGTGCAGTAATCCATGCCATGGGAGTATAGATGCAGAATCCAGGTCATCGGTATACTTTTCCAGCTCTCGGTTCCAGTTAGACTTCCCAATGGGATTCTTTCTCTTGTACTGTGTAAGTCTTTGTGACTGTATCTCTTACATTCTGTTCTTTTTCTCTTGCAAAAAAAAAACAAACCTATTTTCCATTCCCCACCACTGACATCTATTTATTCTCTTTGACTGTCCTGAAAATTTTTAGCAGTTGCATCTGTACAGCCCCCCCTCCCCTCCCCGAGGTTGCAGGTTGCAGGGGTTACTGAACAAACGCAAATGTACACACAGTTGTACACACGTCCATTTCTTCTCTTTTTTTGTAGGCGCGTACCCGACCAAGCACATATATTACATCTTGTTTGACAAATGTATGTGTCCGTACGCTCGAGCACACGCCTGCTGCCATACAAGTTTCAGCAAGAAAATGAAGAGGAAAGGAAAGAAAGACGGGAAAAGAGAGGGAGAGCGCTGCAGTGGCAGACTCAATCCGTCATGCAGGATTACAGTGTAAGCTTTTCCATGGCCATAGATGTGGTTTTTATAGGAGACAGAGGGCTTTTCTAAAGGCAGTGGCCCTACGATCTCAGCTACATATTAGGGACAAAAGCAGGGTCAGGCTAGTGTGAAGGGGATTCTCCCAGCAAGATCTTCACCATCTGATGACTGCTGACTCCATCCTTTATGCAGGGGATATAGGGGTTCTACGAGGACAGGTTGCAGTAGCGACCTCAGCTCCCTCCTCTTTCATTTTGCATGCTGGAGGTGGGATCATCACTAAACCTTTGCTGATGCAGATGTGACCTTGGAAAGTGATAAGAGCCTCACAGTTTCATTTTTTTTCTGGAAATAGTGTGTTGATCTTATATGCTCTAACAGGTCTTTGGATCCTTCATGTGCGTTTCCATCTGCCCCTTCTACAGAATGTAAGACCTGAAAATCCAAAACATTGTATCGCATGAGTGCACCCTGCAGTAAAAAGGAAAAAAATAAGAATAAGGAAAATCCCCTTGAACATATATACTGGAAAACTTTGATCTCCCACATCAATCTGCAACTCACTACTGAGATGGGCAAATGCAGCTTGGATATCTTTCCTCAGCATACACCCACTGTGTTGATGTATTTCTTTGAACTGCACAGAGGAAGGTCTCAATAAAATACACTGTTGCCACAAACATTGGTGAATAAGGGGAAAAGAAACAGGGTATAGTAAAGCTGCATGCCCACATGGCAGAAGCTGTTGTTTCTGCTGACATCTGCCCCCCTGAAATGGAAACAACTGCTACACCGCTGATGTATTACTGGATGTTGCGCAACGTCTTGCTGCACTCCACTCAGTTTTAATTTTCACATCCTTTATCTGATTTTCACCCAAGGAGGCCCCTGCTGCTATAACCTGCCAGCGATAGCGACTTAAACGTGATGCAATCTGCTCTGTCTCCCTGAGCCTCTGCAAAACAAACAGAACGATAGACTGACCCAAATAGAGAGAGACAAAGGCGAAATGAATTTGAGATTGGGGCGATGTCATTAGAATTACAAAAAATAAACTGTCGGTAATGATGTGAGGGAAGGGAAACACCCAGGGAGTGCAAAAGTCATACAAGGATGTTGAGGGGATGGATGCTAATAAGGTTTGGATTTCAACAAGGCAGATTAAAGGCAATGACAGTGCCAGCTTCCAGGCCGTTTCAACCAGCAGAGCAAAGGTAGGAATTCAGCCAGCTACGGTAAAGTAGCAAGGCTCAACAACATCCTTAGGATAGATAATTCTGACTGAACACTGATAAAAGTTGGCAGTGAATAGTGCACTGTGTTAGATGCTAATTTACAGTAAAGGGTGGTTATGTTTCCGCTCACCACAGGTCAGCCTATGATCTCCCATGTCCTCTCATAGCTTCTCCTCTGAGGACAGTAGTTTAGTTATTGTAGTTTATGTGTATGTGAAGCACTCGCATAAAGACAATATCCCACCTGTCCTCATGCGAGTGCTTCAGTTGTGGAGGCTTTATAAGCTGTTTGAATGCAGAGGTGTCTTAGATTGATCCCTCTTCTCTGGATTCTTAGGTTTAGGTCATTGGATGAAGAAGGCGAGCATTGTGCCGGCGTAATTGTGCAGGTGAGCTGCAGTGGTTTGTTCTGGGGCAAATGGTCACAAACAGAATCTATTTACTGGTGTTGCATTTCACTTGTGCTGACCACAATGCTACATGGACAGCAATATCAACTGGTCAATACGACGATCAAACAGTGTTCATAGTTGTTGAATCGTGTTATTACTCACACTATGTGATGTAGTTATCTTGTGATCTAAGTCCCAAGCTGTTTTTACACATGCACAGCAGAATCTTTTAAGAGATATTCCCAAGGAATGAAGTGTAAAAATGCAAATCTCTGCAGCATTCGCTCTGGACTGCTTACAGAGATTTTCCATCTGATCATCATGTAAAACTTCTAGAAAATCTGCAGGTAAAACTATGTGCAAACACAGCAGCAAATCTTCCTGAGCATCAGCTGCTGGGATGTAAATGACTGAATGTGTTCTTGCCCCATTCTCCTTTCTGTTGACCTGTCTGTTGCTCTCTGAGCAATTCTGTTGAAGGTATATTCACATGCATGTGGTATTAATATTAACACAAGGAGCTTGAGCTGCTGTTTTAAGAGCGCTGTCAAGAATCCCCAAAGATTTCCACAATATAAAGCTCCATCATGTTCTGCCTCCCGAGCGTTACTTTGATCACCTAATTGTGGAAGACAATACTTACTCCTTATTCTTTTTCTCTCATATTAATGAAATTTCACAATAGAACTAATGTCCTTTGTCATTGCAGACCATGCCGTTTTTATTTGACACTCTTTTATATTCCAGGTTTGTTCCCTTTGTTTCCTTTATCCCTTTCTTTGCACTCTCATTGCAGCTCCTTGTTGACATTTCACTGAACAGCTCTGAAAATATCAAGCACGTTAGATGTTTGATTACACTGTGAAACATGCTTCCAAGCCACAACCAGTTTGATACTATGAAAAATCAGATGGGTGCAATGGGCCGCAGTGGCTCAGAGAGCAGGTTGTCCAATGAGCCGAAGGTCAGCGGCATGACACTTCTTCCTCCTGGCTTCCAGTGTCACCTTCACTGGTGTTTGTGAATGTATTGGGGGTTCTCAATGAGGCCATTTGTTGGCTGCAGCAAATAATCATCATTATGATGCCATTGATCTTAGCTGAAAGGCTGCTACTGTAGGTGGGGAGGAAGTGATGTTCTGTGTTTTTCTGCTTTTGATATAAATGGCTTCTCCCACTCCCCATTCAAACCACTTGTCTTTTCTGTTGTAATGCATCATTTCTCAAGTTTGTCCTTTTATGATTTAAAATGCAAGAAAACAGCTGAGCCCCTGCTCTTATGAGTTGGCTCTCCTGTTGAGAGGTTGCTTAGTTTCCCCAATGTAGAGCTTATTGCAGCCCTCACTGCACTGAGCTGCACCCAGTTGCTTTTTTGAGAGTAGAATTGGGCCCTTAACATGGACCAGCTTCTTTCTGACGGCGTGGTTTTGCTTGGAAAACAGGAACTTAATGTTTTATGAAAAATTCCTCCTTGGTTTCTGAGACATTCTAACACCTTACATAGTCTTTTCCCGCTCACCCTTTCTTCTTCTTGTCAGATGATGTTCATGGGTTTTATTGCATTTTTAACAAAGGTCCAGTGTGGGTCGACATAATCCTCAGAGGCGCCTTCAGGTGTTATTCTTCTGGAAAGTTCCGATGTCTCGCAGCTTCTGTTCCAGGGCTTGATGGTGAGAATAGAAAATAAAGTTCTGGTCTGTGAGTGGGGATTTTCCTGTGGGCGCTGATCTGAATAATTGATTCGTTAGCTACTGTCAGATTGGTATTTTATTTGTTTACTTTTTGCATTTTCAGTCACATTTTTAGTTGTTCACACCTGGGACTTATAAGTAAACATTCGCAAAATTTTCTACAGTATTGGCAATATTCCAAGCCCTCATTTCTGACAAATATGACTGGTAGGTAAATATTTATCTAAGTAAATATTTTACTTTTAAATCTAAAACAGGTTTTGATTTTTGGCTCATCTGTCTGGTGTGACAACACATTTAATAAACTCCCCTTTAATCATCATAGTGCTACAAAAAAGCTGTGTAAAAAACATTGCAAGTTTTTAGCTCACAGTGGTGTATTGATTGTATCAGAGAGAGCAAGTCTGCTCACTTCTTCCTCTTTTCACTCGAATCCTGTCGCGCCGGGAGGTAAACATGGGGAAAACTCTTTGAATGCATACTGAAAGGAGAATCAGGCCGATTTAAGGTGGTATACGGTGTCATCACTCACTCTGCATATTGGCTAGTCACCTTGATGTTTTAAAATGTGCCATCTCCTTCCTGCTTCATCACATACTATCACCAGCAGCCTTGGATGTGTTGTGTTTATTAATCTCTGAAACGACCCGCTGCCATCTCGCCTTGTCCTCTTCAACAGCCTGGGTGTCTCTGGAAAGGAGCACCCTTGAAAGGTAAACAAAAGAAGAGGATGAGAGGACATTGTGAGCTTTGCCTCAGACAAATAATGTTCACCATGAAATAAAGCCTCTTACTTTCTCATAAGGAACGAGTCTATCAAGCTGACCTGTGGTAGCACTCTTAACTGTATCTCACCTGTATGACACGCTCAGGCTTTTAATTCTTACATCTCATATTCTCACACACACACACGCCTGCAAGCTTTAGAGAGGCAAGGTCCATCTACAAATCTTGAGGACTTCTTATGAAATGTCTGAGTGTGTGTTGAAAGGATCAGATAGCTTTTTGATGTTGCACATGCAGTCAGGTGGAAAAGGAAGAGAGACAGGCTTGATAGGCATCAGGTGTAATTTCAGTAACTGCTTTGGCAGCTGATGACTCACAATTCAGAAAACGCAGGCTGAGCACCTACCCAGAGAGAAACTGGCTCAAAGGAGATGAGCTGCCTGATACAAACACATTCACTGACCTTTGTGCATGAAGATCATTGAAGCTGATCAGCTCTTTCAACTTCTCTGCCGAGAAACAGCAGAGATGCCTAAAGGTGGGGAGATGTCAGATGCTGTTAAAGTTCAGTGGCACAATAATAATTTGCTGTTGCTATACGATGCAGACAGAACCATGATCATTCACCTTGAAGTGGTCGTTGGGGGCAGCACACTGAGAGGGGTTATGATGAATTCCTGCATTTTTACAAGCCATGCAACATACTGTGCCACTTATACATAATTAATAGCTTTTGAGAGACCTAAGCTGTAAGCAGATTCTGAGGCCTTTAGTGGGTCAGTGCCGTCACTGTTGGTATATCTTCACACTCTTAGCCAGCACTTTACCTTATGACCAGACAAATCAGACCGAGAACAACTTGAACTCTTGCCAAGGCTGTAAAATATGGGCCACAAATGTTGTCCCAGTCGTGACCTACTGGCACGTCTCCTGGCACTGTGATTCTCAGGACTGTCTCTTCTCATGATTTATTTTATCTTTATGGCACCTCTCACAGTTTATTTTCTGGAGTCCAAGATAAGGCAGCTGTAGCGGTGCTTGCATTTATTGTATGCATTAGACAACAAATGCAGTTGTATTAGTTTAAACTGGTTATAATGTAAGTATTTATCTTAGTTAAAGTGCTTGTAGCACACAAAGTACTTCACACACACAGGGGATTATTAGGTGTGCAGTAACTTAGATTTGCTCTAATGAAAGTGGCTGACTTTGGAGACATGCGGAAAAAAGCTCCACAGGAGTCTTTACAATTACTCTTTATTTTCTCGAACAGAGCGTGATAGTTCATTTTACAGCTGCAGCTTTTGCAGTGCTTGTTTTAAAGGCAGAATGCTTGCATGCACAAACTTCCTCCAGGGGGGATTTTACTAAATGTCCAAATAACATGCCTGAACATTGGTTTGGATTATGTGAACAAGAATATACCCTTCACCGCTCAGTTTCATGTGTATCAATTCATAATCAAAATATCACTTTATCATCTTTACCAGGTCATAAATTTAAGTAAATACAAGCTCAAATGAGGAATATTACATTGTATTATTTATTTTGTAAAAATCTAACCCAAACTGCGAAAGCAGCTCAGTGGCTTGTAGCAGTGATGACTTTAGGTAGTTATTTTCTGTATGACATTTCTGTTTCTCACTTCATCGTGAGGGAATGTTGGTCCACTCCATCCATCCATCCATATTCTACCACTTTTCCCTGAACGGGGTCGCGGGGGGGCTGGAGCCAATCCCAGCTCACAACGGGCGAGAGGCAGGGTA
>JBAMHV010000008.1:5760054-5791331 GCA_037177535.1 Pseudomugil gertrudae
ATATATATATATATATATATATATATATATATAGTTTCAAATTCAAAGCATTTCAGTTTAGACAATAAGAATAAACAACCTGCAACAACATGTTTACTTTGTAGACAAATGTATACATATTTATATATTTATTTATTAAATACATCCATTAATGATCAAGAGCTGATTTTTAAATTTGATATAGAAAATACCAACGGTGTAGTGTGCCACACTGACTATCTCATTGAACTAACTTCACAGTATATCCGACCTACAAGCATTGTTTACTGGATGTGCTGTGAACATTTTAAAGCTTAATTTACTGCAAGTCACATGTTTTTTTCATGTATAAATCAGCTTGATCTCAGATAAATAATAATTTGATATAGAAGTTACCTTTTGAAATTGGATATGAATGGAAATAATTGTGTTAAAAAGAAACTGTACAATCTCAGATTGATCTCATACTCCTGAATCAAATCAAAATAGTATAAAAACAGAGTCATAATCCACCAAATCAATATATTGTGATCAAACTTTACACCCCTAATGTTTAATGCAAGATGCTATTAGAACTTTAAATCAGGTGGAAAGAAAGTATTAAAATTTTATTGCAGCTTCTTAATCATGTTAATTACTTGTATTTTCTGAATTGCAGCATTAACTTGCAGTCACAGACTTGCAGATTTTCTCATTACACAAACATAAAATTTGATTTGTTCATGTACTTATCCTTCCACATTAAAGTATGGTTATTCAAGTTACAAAGCTTATACTTCCATCTTTGCATCTTCAAAACCTGAAACATTGCTGCTGCAGTGTGATGGACGAAAGGCAGGGTCACCTGTCACCAGTGCATCACACGGCACATTAACAACATGCTGAATATTAGAATAAATATACAATATCAAACTGGTTATTTTGGCAAGTACATATGAGTATTCAATAAAAGCACCAACAGTATGTGAATATGTTAGTACTACTGTGGCAAAGTAGTTTATAGTTGAGTTGTAATGATGGGATATATTGACGTTTAACCATATTTGTACAAATGGAGCAATGCTGTGATAACTGTCTGTTTCTACTTAGATTCTTTATGGGCTGGTGCCCCCCTCCAGAACACCCCCCCCCACACACACACACACCCACACACACACACACACACATACTTTGTCCAAATTCTACAGCCTAAAATACAGTTTGAGGGCATTATCTATGAAGAGATATACCACACACATGTAATGAGTCAGAAAATGATTCAGTTGGATTATTTTTGTGTTTTACAGTCCACTAAATTTGTCTTGTGACTCCATCTGCATCCTGGAAGACTTTTACCATCTCTGCGCACGTAGCAGCTATCAAAAGGTCATTTTGTTATTGCAAACTGGCAAATAATCACGTTTTTGAACTGTCAGGCGCACCGGTTGGTGCCACTGAAACACCACTAAAGGGTGTCTGCTCTTATCTTTAAACAAGCACACTGATTGATATCTGACATTTTCATTTGATGTAGGAGTTCCAGTTACGGCCTGAGTGCATGACATACATGCTGAAAGTGTGAGTCAGATGCACGGGAGTCTGGAAACCTTTTTAGATGGCTCGAGGACCCATTGGAACAAAGTAGCTGCATCTACAGTTTGCATCTGAATTGACATTAAAGCCATCATGATCAAAGGGGAATATCAGTGCAGCTAATTAATCACACATCAAAGCGATATGAAGAGAATTTTATGTTGTAACAGCCCCCCCCACCCCATTTTTTTCACTGCTGTCAAAAATCTTTCACAGTTATTCTCATTAATACATGCTCAAAGCGTTTTCTTATAAGTGTTAGCCTATCTCTGCCATATACAATGGCAGGGTGATAACTCTGTCCCTGTCTATTTTAGAGATGTGAAGAAGAAACATTTATGGCATTATGAGCATATGAATGGAAGCAGTTTTCATGGTCTCAAAGGACCTTTGTGCTTTTAAAAATGTGATTTCTGCCATGTTAAAAGGTTTGTCCTGCTTGTCTCTGAATTCTCCTACCTGTGTATGCGGCTTCATTTTAATTAACACAGCACAATGATTAAAGTTTTGGCTTAATTATCTTTATCTTTTCTCTCAGGGTCTTCAATTCTCCATGGGAAACTGAATGAGACGCTTCGCAGGAGTGGGAAATAAAACCAGCCGAGGGAGGCTTTGTGAGATAGACGGAGATATTTATTAGACAGCGTTTTAAAAAACAGGAGAAAAGGAGTGATTGACATCTGCCCTCCACCCCAGTGTGAAGGACACAGAATGGGAGAGTGAAAGGAGGGGAGTGAAGAGAGGGAAAACACAGGCGAGAATGAAGACAGCCGGAAAACAAGCCCTGCCTTACTGCAAACCTTGCTCAAATTAGGACATCTCATCACAAGACAAGATGATTGCAAGAAGTCTGCTCCTGTTGGTTTTCCTGAGTCTGTGGGAGGGGTTTTTAGGAGGGGCCTCAGCCAGTAACGTTCCACGGAGAAGAATGGGCGGATCACATGTGGTGAAGCCGGGAGAAAGCAGATCTGCAGACCAATGGGATGTAAATGTGGATTCGAATGAAATGCCCTTGGTGACTCTTAGAAACCGGATTAGTCATGAGCAGGCGAGTGACTCTGGATCTTTTACTTACTCCAAAATTCTGCTGAATCATTCTCCATCAGCTAACAAGGAGAAGCAGTTTTTCAAGCCCAAGCGTGAGGTGGACTCTGTCAGTAAAAAAGATGCGACTCCGTACATATTAGCCAGCAGCAAGGCCTTGAACCAGGAGTTTAAAAAAATCAAAAACAACACAAAGAAAGCTGAGGCTTCCAAAACAGGAAGGTCAGAGAAAGCCTTCACAATCCATCACAAGCCAGATACACACTCCAATAAAACCAGGTTTAAATCAGGCTCTAGATCCAGAAGCAGGCCTGATTTGAATATTCATACTACAGGTATGCCTGGAAAAGGGTTCAGCATAGAGCCGAACAGAAAGCTGAATCTCACTGGTAGTTATAGTGTACTGAAGCTGCTGTCAAAAGAAAACCTTGTCAGGATTGTCAATTCCCAAATGCAGACAGTTCCTAGCCTTAGCTTTCCAAGCAAGGGCAGTCGGAGCAGAAAGAGAGATTTGATTGACGTTAATCATGGGCACTTAGAGGCTCAGAAAGCATTAAGACAAGATATAGCTGTCACTCAGCCTCATGTTGGAGTTGATAATCAGACTGCATTTCCTTATGCAAGCCCAGTAACCAGTGCAGATCTCAATCGGGAACAAGGCCCTGATGCTCGCATTAGTCCGCTAAGTGAAGTCAAGCCAGCTTTAAGTAACAGGCAGGACAACTTGGGAGCAGAGGGTTCAGATAGCGGTGATAACAGGAGCAAACACCTTGTCCGCTTTCTGTCAACACCTGGCAGCGAGGTCAGCCTGAGCCCCGAGAAAGAAGTGATGATCGGCCAAACAGAAACACCATTTACATCAACAAAACATCTCCCAGTACATGTTCTTCCTAAAACGAATGATTCTCCTCCATCTGTGCTGACAATGCAGCCCCTGGGAGTGATACTGGGGAACAGAGCAGCAGATTCCCATAGAGACCCATTAACAGAGTCAGCTCACACTGCTCAAACAGAACTCAGCACAGCTCAGTACCCTGCAGATGAAGACAACAAACTTGTCAACAGCAGTCATGTCCTGAGGCTTCACCCTGCTCTCGAATGGAGCCACAGTGGAAAGGCCACTGAGATGCAAGCTGTCGATCCGGAGAATGCAAAGGGCCTTGTGTTTGAAGAAGCAGAAGCAGAGGAAGGGGCACGCGAGCGTATGGAGGGGAAAGGCTCACGCTCTCGGAGCAGGAGGAGCTGGATCTGGAACCAGTTCTTTGTGATTGAAGAATACGCCGGACCTGAACCTGTTCTCATTGGGCGGGTAAGGGAAAATGAGACTTCATTTGTCATTTACTGTACTGTGCACTATTTCATGAATATTTGATGACAGTTTAGACACTGTTACAAGTTTCTTACATGTCTTATTTAACCTCAGGTCCTTGGCTCAGTTACACATCTAATGTAGGAGGCGATTAGCATAAATTAACCCGGCAGTCACGCTCCAAGTTTTTTTTGGGCATTGTTATAATGCTGCAATTGGAATTGATTTACATTCCTGGGGTGCGACGTGATGCCTTCCAGGTAGTCGTAAAAACTTCAATGAATCAATGTTTTACTGAGGCACAGCAAAAGCCCAGATCTCGTCTGCCCGAGAGGCCAGTCATGATCGCTACCAATCTGCAGCTGCCAATGAGAATTGACATATCCAGTACAATTAATAGCTTTGCTTTTTTCTTCCATCATTGATCCTCTCCCAAAGACAGAGAGCCAGAGTACTCAGAGTGTTCTCTCATTTCCCTGTAGGTCAGACATGTCAGCTCTTCTCCCTTATGGTCTGCACGGTCCTGCTTATATTTCATTCAGACTGATTTACACTTGGTTTGACAGCATTTATCACCACGCTCTTCCTCAGCACAGAGCCGTGGTTCTATTGCTCTGCTCTGCAATTTATTACAATCAATGACTGGGCATGTCTCAGCATGGTGAGACACCCCGAGTGTCATGCTCCCTCCTCCTTTAAAAGAGTGACGAACGTGGAGGAGGTCACGTTGACTGGGCAGAAGGTGTCTCGCAACCCGACCCTGTAATGGCCTCGCTCTCAGCCCCTGGCATGCGCCGACTGTCTCAGTACCCAGCTGCGGTAGATGAGCTAATTTATAAGCCTGTGTGGCCAGTTTGCTGAGCAAATGAATAGTAATGACCCCTGTGTGACTGCTGCAGGCTGTTGGAAGCCACACAGTAAGAAGTCGGTTTGTGTATGTGCAGATACTTCAACATGTGCCGGTACTGGAGATTTTCAGCTCGGTGGGACGCGTCGCACACTTGATGGGCAAAAATCTTAAAATGACTGTTTAGGCTTTATCATCCAGGTGTACACAGATGGACATGGGCTCATGGGATTTCTCTGCAGCTTCCCCTACTGTTTAGCCAACATTTAATTTGGCTACTTTTGCCATTGCACCATGACTGATGAAGGTCTGAGCTGAATGCTATGAAGCACCGTTCGTGATGATGGAGAAAATATAAGAGCCAGCGATCCAGCTTACAGATGGCACTGCATGTAAAGCCATTAGTGCCAATCTGCTGTGGCAAGCAGGTATCCATGCCAGCACATTGTAAGGCACTCAAGGAAGGAACAATGCCAGGCCACACACATGCACACACACATACGCCCATGCGATAATGTTGACACTTGGAGTACACCCAGACCACTACTGTGGCTGTGTATGTGTGCACTGGGTTAGAGATGTGTATGATTAGTACCGTGCTGTATTAGACAGTGACGGCACACGCTCAAATAATGCTCTTATAGACCTTAATACGCTTATAAATTTTTAATCTTTTGCTTCGCTCTGGTGTAGGCGCTATAGGTAGAGAGATCAATTCAGACATCCTGCCTTGTTTTCCTCCCTATCCAGGCCCTGATTGTGCCTAAATGGAGAGAGATAGCTGTGGTGAGGGGGTGAGAAAACTGACTGTACCATTCAGGCCAGAACAACTCCATCTGCCAGATCCGGCACAGTCCAAATTCAGACTTATTCAGTTGCAAATACTGTTGCCTGTGACTCACCGCACATGTTCAGGCCAAAGACAGCTATATGATCTTTGACACACTTACGCACACAAAGCATTAATACTTCTAAGTGTGATGGTTTTGATGTTGTGCTTTTAGATATTTTAGTCAGGATAAATCTGTACACAAAGAGTGAAGACAAGTGCCAAGAGCCTTATCTGTGATGTCAAAGCTGCTAAACTGGTAATAGTCAGATTAGTGGAAAAGCACCTAATTGGTGACTATAAGCAGTTTCTCAGAAGCAGAGTGTTTAAAAATCATTTTCTGAAACAAAACAAAACAAAAAGCACAAAGACAAACATATAATGGAGTTTTCAATTGAAAAAACAAGCAGTCCATTAACAAGCTGCTGCCCATCCTCTGTTGTTGGAGGAGCCCTTGAAATGTCTTTGTACTGTCACAGATCTAAGTTTTTTAAATACTTGTTCAGGATCATAGGAGTTGCCAAAAAGAGCAAGAAAAACAGAAGATGAATTGTCTGAATGAGTGTCTGACTAAACACTCTTTCTTTATCTCTCCCTACATGCACATGCATAGAGGCGCATGCTGACGCACTTACATGTTGCTGTGCTACTATATTTTCCCACGCTGGAGTGTCTCTACCCCATGATAATTGTGAATTTAATTGATGCTGTCACATGGTCCGTAATGGGTTTTCAAGTGATTGCAGAGGCAATGTGAACGAAACACAAATTTTTCTTGAGGAGAAAAAGTGCCTCAGCAGAGCCGGGATTAAAAGAAAATATACACCCCATACTGATGAGCTTTGCTTCTTCTTTTCTCCTCTTACTCTTTTTTTTATAAAATGCAAACACCCAAACACCTGATGTGTGGAGAAAACATGACACGTATGAAACTGTTTTTTCTTCTTGGTCAGGATTTCCTGTCTTGCCCCTGTCTCACCTTTGCAAGGGTTTGTGTACGAGAGCTACCTGGCACATTGGTGAATGTGCATATCTAATTCTTCAGCGCAACAGGAAGCGGACCCAGGCTATCTTCATCATTAGCATATCATTACCATCATTTTCTGCATGCATAATTCATAGTCTAATGTGCCTGGGTTACACAATTAATGTTAAAGTCTTGACACTAACATATAACACACATTAGGAACATATATACTTTTTTTACAGAAGCAGTGCAGAAAATAATGTATTATTCTGTGTTTGATGTTGTTAAGCTGCATCAATCAGTACCAGAAACTGCCCTTTAGAATACGGTTTAAAGACTCCTCCAGGCCGAGGACCTCAAAAGATACGAAAATATCTAGGCTACTGACTGACCGTTGTGTTATTGATAACATCTGTGATGTGCCTCTGGTGTGTGCACATGTGAATATTGCAAAAATGCTTGTAGGAAATTGTCAGTATGATGCAAAGAGGAGGAGATTGTCACAGGAAGTTTAAAGCTGGCGGACATGTTTTTCTTTCTCTAACAGAGTCTTTTCCTCATTAGCTGCTTGTCAGTGGTATAAAATTAGTAAGGACATTTATGCAGCTGCAGAGGACTACTGTCTTTCTTTTATGCCAATTTACAAACACAGCATGTTTATCACAGCAAAATTAAAAGATAATTCAAATTTAAAAAGATTTCATATAAGTACTGCATATGACTCATTTAGTTATTTGCACTTTAATTTAAACACCATTTTCAGGCCTGGAAGCTTCTTCATGATACTCAAACTGTGTCCATGACCAGACTGTCAGTGACCACACGTTAAATCCTCCAACTTTTTCCAAGTAGTTGCACCCATTATCATCCATTCTGAAAGCCACATCTCTGCATTGCTAAATCCTCTCCCGGCCATATTAGATATGAAATACTGTTAGACTGGGGGGCTGAAGAGCAGAGGGACCGGTAACATCACTCTCCTGCGATGCTTGGGAATGCAAATTCCAATAAAAAAATTCTAATTTTTTGCATAGTGAGCATGAAAACCAAAAGTACAAAATGAGCAGTCTTGTTGAAGAAAATATGTAGTTTTGATTATTTGTTGAAAATTGCAGGTATGTTTTGCAAACGAAAAGCATTTTTGTTAATGCATTTTTGATTAATTTACATTACGGTACATAATCTCCTCCACTGAGTGCTGCTTCATTTGCAAAAGCTAGATTGACAGACATGTAGTAAGTCATGTGACCGGTTAAATGGCGCAGTATGGAGTAATAAGCTGGGAAATACATGGTTTAAATAGGTTTTAGGAAAGGAAATGAGGGATGATTTCAAAAAGCTGTAGCAAATCTTCCGCAGCATGTAGAAAACCCTAAAATATGCTTCGCAGTAACATTGCGTGTGCCGTAATTTTTTTAAATTTGCGGCTGATGAGTAAACACTGATCAATGGTAACACCTGCAAATCGAAATGATAGTTTTTCTAAACTTTACAAATATTGCTTTTATTTTGCAAAAAATGTAAAACACATCTATGTATCCTCAGTTTGTAGAAATGTTTAAAGTAAAGAGAGAGTTGATTAAACACAACATACTTTAGTCACAATGCTTCCTTCAGATTTAGGATTTCATTATATTTGTAAATATATGTTGGTTGGTTACTAGAAACATTTTCTTTGGATTTCCATTTAAAGTAAAATATTTAAAAGGTTGAAATAATTAAAAACAACAACAAAATCTTTAGCTATGTTTTACTGGAAATATCCATTTTCATGGAAATGAGGTTCTTATCAAAATATTTGTGCATCATTTGGTTTTCAAATACTAATATATTAAAAGAGAAATGTGGTTAATAATATAATGGGTTTTCAAATCAATAATAGAACATTAAGACTGTTTAATTCACCACTATTGATCAGGAAGTGGGATTATGCAACAGTGACATGATGCCTACACAGAATACATAACATTGATCAGTTTATTGAACTGGTGCTTTTATTATAAAATGTATAATGCATTTGGCTTGCAATGCACATGCAAAGAAGTGTTTTCTTAAAACTGGTCATTTCATTTCTCTAAAAATGACTTATTAGAAAGCTGCTTTATTGGAAGGTTTCGTTAGCTGCTGTTCACTGGCATGCTTGGAAGACGTGGAAAGCACGTGTGTGTCTTGGATGAATAAAATCCACTGTGCATCTAAACACAAACCCATCACATAATGCACAAACCCAACAAATCCTGCTTCAAAGTTAAAAATAACACAAGTCAGATAAAAGAGTAGCTTATGAAAGTAGACGAAAGAGAAAGCGGCACAAACAAAAAAAATATATAGTGTGATGAAAGTGTGATGGAGCCAATAGGAGAGCCAAACTGAGTGTAAACACATACACACACACACACACACACATATGTCTTCTGACAAGCAACTCATCAATAATAATAAAATAAAATAAAAGGGAGGGAAAAAAACTCGCTTTGCAAGCATCTCTGTGTTTTCCTGTACTTCCACTCTCCCTGTAGAAATCATTTAGCCTCTGGGTTCAAGCACAGCAGGGGTGAGACAGCAATTAGAGAGCGACTATGGCACAGAAAGGGAGGTGGTGGAGGAGTAAGGAGGGGTGGGGATAACAAGGCAAAGGAGAGTGGAATTACTATGTTGGACATAGGAGGGGATGATGAGGATGAAAGGGGCTAAAGCATGAAAAGAGAACAGGGAGCCATGAAGACAGATGAGGGACATCCTGTATAATACAGAGGAGATCAGTGTTAATGCTATATGGCTATATGGAGTGTAGCGGAAGGGAAAAACTGCTGTGAAGTGAGGAAAGGTTAATGCCTTATACCTGCCAAAGAAAAAAGAGAACATCTTTGAGACAGGTCTAGAGAGAAGAAGCAAAGGGCGGAAAAGATCCGACTTTTCTAAGGCTGACCTCGCAGCCCATCAAGGCTACAAGCAAATCGGAAAGAGACTGGAGGGTGTAAAAGACACAAGCAGGAATCCAAGGCATCAGTCTTGTGATTGTGCAGGGCTTACAATGAGGTAAATTTAAAAAAGTACAGAAGAAAGAAAGAACCCAGAAAGCAGTTAAATACCGTTTTACTGCAAGCCCCTGCGGAGGACATGTTTTAATGTGTCTCAGTATTGAGTGGGTGCAGGATCACACAGAGGAAGTAATAGACAGAATGACTTAAGGAAAAGGGCTACATGGGTAAAAGAGGAGGAAGAATAGAGGGGTAAACCAGAGTCTATTATAGATGGAATTCAAAGAAGACATAGCATGTCTGATTCTCCTTTACTTCCATCTCCCTTCTCTCTTTATAGTCCCTGTTTCATCTCAGGATAATGTCAACCAAATCAGCAAAGCGAGTGTTGGAATTTAAAGCATCTTTCTTCTGGATAATAGACCCATTTTTCCCTTTATCTCTGACTGTATGTGAGCTTCTTGGAACACATCTGTACTATTTTTCAGGTTAATATAGGTCTACATTTGCAGATAACCCTGGAAATGTAGGTTAGAAACTGTGTAACCCGAACAGCGTAAGGTGGTGTAATAATATAACATCATGCACAAATTGGTGTTGGAACTGGTTCATCGCCTCAGGCTTTAACCCTTCAAGGTTAGCTGCGTCAGTGGTGAGAAATACAACGTTTAAGTGTTTAGTCAGTATGCAGTAATGCGATGAAGGGAATGTGTGAAGTGAGAAGGCTATAGGCAGGAACTGGATTCATGATTATGCGTAGCCCTGTGTGAGCGCTGTGAACGTGACCTTGAGCTAATATTTATGCTTTGGCCTGGACCCTGCGCTCCACTTATCCCTGTGGCCCTGAAGGAGCCTGTGAGTCAGGGAGCCGAAGGCGCCGGTGAGGGACGAGTGCAGAGGAGACAGAACAAGACAAGGTCACATGAAAGAGAGGGGGGAAGAGGGCAAAAAGGGAAGGAAGAACTTCACCTGGTTATGAACCCATTTATTACAAGTTATTTTTTTTTCTTTAACTTGTCTTGACCAGCATTAAGGCTGGCAAAATGATGGTCTGGCTGCTGTGTGGTATATTCTGCACAGATGTTCCTCTATAGTATGGGTGTGGGTCTACCCCGGGGCCTCCTCCCACAGGGACGTGCCCGGAACACCTCACCAGGAGGCATCCTAACCAGATGCCCGAGCCACCTCATCTGGCTCCTCTCGATGTGGAGGAGCAGCGACTCTACTCTGAGTCCCTCCCGGATGGCTGTGCTTCTCACCCTATCTCTAAGTGAGACACCGGCCACCCTGCGGATGAAGCTCATTTTGGCCACCTGTACCCGGGATCTTGTTCTTTCGATCACGACCCACAGCTCGTGACCATAGGTGAGGGTGGGGACATAGAGCGACTGGTAAATTGAGAGCTTCGCCTTCCGGCTCAGCTCCCTCTTCACCACAACAGACTGGTGTTGAATTAATTAATTAATTAATAAAAATAAAAATGTTAAAGTTTAACAATAAAAAATTTGCTACCAGAAAATGTACCAGACTGAAAGTGTTTTGCAAATAAACACATATACCATTAAAACAGGTTCAAATAAATTAAGATTATTATTAGTGTATTAGGAAATATTCAACTGAGCTTAGTAGTGCATATATGTTACATAAACACGGTGTGCATCGGCTTAGATGTCATACCCATCCATCCATTCTCAACCGCTTTATCCCAGAGCGGGGTCGCGGGGGATGTCATACCTGCGTCTATAAATAAGAATGACCAAAGAATATACTATATACCCCAAAGCTGTGTGCAACACAACATAACGATAATGAGACCTCAGCTCCTGTGCCACCCCAGTGAGAGTAATGGCCTCAGTCTGGCCACCCTTTTAAACATTTCCTGACTCCACTACTGAGTAATAGAGCAGAGGAAGACCAAATAAAATAAAGGAAAGAAAGAAAGAAGGAAGTGCGGAAATAAAACCCTGCTGCCTTTGGGTTAGATTTGTATGAGTTACATGCTGCGATGTAGGTGATTATCCTCTTCCTCCTTTCTCACTTTGTCACAGCATTTGAGATAATTGCGGAAAAACAGCCTTGAATAATTATACTGGGAAATTAGCATTCACCAGCTCGTTTTGTGATCATGTAATCAAGCTCAGATTTTCTTTTACATTAGCTAAAAAAAATTAAAATAATTGTTTGAAATATTATTAATTTTTTTTGCGAGAGTTTCACAAACTTCTGTATTAGCTAAGCTAGCTAAATCAGCCCAATGTTTTGAAGAGTGAGTCAATCCCAGCTAATATAGGTGGTGGCTGGCACACACCCAGGGCAGGCCACAAATCTACAATGTAGTTTATGCTTTGAGTGGCAAAAAAACTCAATAAATGTCAGTTAAACAAATGGTATGAATTGCATTGTTCTGTAAAAGACTGTAGGCGGCTGTCCTTATTGTTACATTCATAAAACACATGGTAACTGTTGGCCAGAATGAAAGTGCAGATGGTGTGAAGTGTCAAGTTTCTGAAACCAACCATGTCAGGCAGTATGGTGCTCTATACAAACATCACCAGACTTACTACAACCATCTCTGCAGACGCTGGAACATCATGCATCAGCATTTTCATTTCTAATAATACGAGCTGAATGCAGTGATCAAAAATACTATTAGAAGTTGATAAAAATGATCGATGGTTCATGAAAAATTTATCATCCCAGCAGGTGTCAGAGCTGGCTAACACTGTGTTGCAAGCATTTTACTCATGCCACTATCTCTTTATTTCTCAGTAGTCTTGAGAAGGACATTTGCAAAGTTTGGCAAGGTTGTGGTTTTCATAATAGACTTATGTATGTAATATGTAAAGACTAGAGGGTTTTAAAGTTAGCCCTGTATTAACACGTTAACGCAAATTCATTTTAACTGCAATAATTTGAAAAAGGAAAAACAGAATAATGTTCAGATGCTTGGTAAAGTTGTAGGAAGTAATGCAGAAATGAGTTTGAGGTTCTAAAACAGTAATGGACACAGAACAGGTTGTCCTAGCCATTTCATATGCATGTTTCTCATATTTAATTAGTTCATATGTGAACTGTGTGGACAGTTTATTGCATTAAAGCTCTGAAAAATGCTTCTTTAGACAAAGTCTAGGGTCATTTTTTGAATCACTGTTGAAGTTAATTAAGTTACAATGTAACTTAAATACAACCTGCTATGCTGCGTAGCTCATTCAGTGAGCCATCGTCCTCTAAAGACAGTCTGTGATGGACAGCTTCTGTTACAACTAGCTGCTTAAATAATCCATGCTCACGAGCTGTGTGGAAACTGACGGGATTCACCACTTATTTTTATTAAATGCTTCTCAACGTTGCCGCTCCGGGCAATAACACTTGCATCAGTCTCAAACATTCAGTATGTTATTTAGAGATCCAGCAGATGGACATGATGAAGCAGAAATACTGATGAGTGGCTTTAAACATTACCATCAAACCTTGATATATCAGCTTTACTGGTGGCATGGAGGGAAATTTGTGAAGCCCAGTTATTATCTATTATTTATTCCATAAAAGTTTTTGACACGTGTTATCACCTACCTATTTCTGGTGGGGATGCGTTCACCTACATGTCTTTACACATCAGGGCGGATGATGGAGCATGTCGAGCAGGGCTATTCTGTTAGGAGACCGTGGACCAGAAAGGTCCCACTACTCATCTAATCATTAATAGTAAATCAATAATTCATTACCAGCGACTAATCTATAAGCTGCCAGTTGGAGACATGTTGTGCCACTTTCCATACTGTAGATGAAGGCAAAACACACGGCTGAAGAAGAAGACGTTAACAGCTGAAAACAATATGTTTGTGTATAATCAGAAGGTCTGTGATAATTTCTGATGGGCCTCTTACCTCTTTGTTCAGTGAGCTATTGATAATATGAATCTGCTTATCAGCTAGTCATCATGATGAGCCAGGAACACTTTGTGGTCTTTAAACAATCTACCATCTTGATCTCACTGTCAGCATATGGTATTTATGGAATAAATACCTCAGTTTTTTAAGTATGTCTATTATAATCCATGATTCCATGTTTCTTATTGTGATGATACAAAGTCATGATAACAAACATAGTTTAATGTGGCTTAAATGTATTATCTTATCAGCTGTGCTGGCACTTTTTCCTCTCCAAGATGTTAGTACACAGGGTCCAAAGGTGGCGCAGCGGTACACACTTTTCTCTATCACGTTTATTTTTATAAATCCCAAAACTTTGCTTAGTAATGTACTCACGCCATTTTCATGCCTGTTTAGTGCGTACGCAAGCTTCATAAATCAGGCCCCTGGTAATGAGATTTGATGCTTACTTTGTATTCACTGTCCATGAATCTGTGATGAGAGAGCTTTTCAGACTTGCTCATTGTTTACATAGCTCACCTACAGTACGGTACAGTTTTCAGTCGTGTGTGAATGGTTTTTTAGCATGGAACCGTAAACTCAGGCTCTACCAATTCCATCAAACTGGAAAAAACTTTCACCTTCAATCACACTGACAGAGAGCTTGTCTTTAGATATCAGCTTTGAGAGGATGCCTGCTTTTTTATATCTCATGCCATCAAAATCAAGCATGGTTGATCTGGTGGCAAAGCTAATCACTGAGAGTATTTGTGAAGTAACACTCAGTAGATATACTAATCACATAAACTGCACAACTTTTTAAATGTAAAATTAAATATCTCCCATCCCCCCAAAACAAGCTCAAACAACTCTTTCTTTGATAGACGGTTTCCTACGACGGAGGATTAGGGCCACACTGGGAAAAAAATTTTGGGAGGATTATTTTTTTTCCTCCCTTCTTCACTTTGAGAATAAACTCGAAATGTCGAGAATAAAGTTGAACTGAAAATAAAGTAAAAAAACAGGGTGATCACAAACTAAATATGTCTACGTGTGAGCAGCTTCTTAATGTGAAATTAAGTTCATGGTGCAGTTTAAATAAATTCTATCGTTTTTATCTCTTTATTGTTACTATTGCATATATTACATATAAAATAAGAACATGGAGAGATTCAGCAGAACTGCCACAACTGCTGTCTTTATTCGTCAGACTCAGTCAGAAGCTCAGACTGTGGACCGTTTTTCCCACAACCCCAAATCGTTGACTTCCGGTCTGGTTCAAAATAAAACAGTAGAAACAACTTACTGAACCATAAATCCTTTACACTATTAATGCTGTGAATAGATTTATGACTGTGGTAACAGTGTGCTAATTAACTTGATCAGGTTTTGTTAGCTAAACACATTTATTGTTTCCAATTTGATTTCTTTTACTTTATTCTTGAAACTGTATTTTGACTTTATTCTCGACATTTTGACTTTTATTCTCAGTGAAGAAGGGAGGAAAAAAAAATAATCCTCCAAATGTTTTTTTCCCAGAGTGGCCCTAGTCCTCCGTCGTAGTTTCCTACTTATTGAGCTACTGTTTGAATCCATAAAAACATGTCACTAATGGAGCTGGACTGCAGTTTCTTTTATATTCATTTAAGTGATACGATTATCATGTTTTAAATGTTGCATCTGGTTTTTGTTTCTCAGCAAAAAAGAAAAAAAAGCACAAGCAACCACTTTGTTGTGAGTTAATTCGTTTGGCATTTACCTGTTCCCTCTGCTTTTAAAAATGGGCGACACCTTTAAAAGATGGGAGTGTTTTCAGTTCAGTGTTTACTGAGTGTAAACAATGGATTTGCTTTGTCCTTCTTTGGAGGACTGTTTCTAATTAACACCGAGCACAAAGTCAAGCTGAGGCTGATGACATATTGGATAGCCTGAGACGTCAATCTCATGATGGCCCAAGGTTATTAATCAGAGGATCAATAAAGAGTTTTTGTTTGAGCCTTTAGGATATTTTAAATATATGGCAACCCATTTGGTTTTATTTGGCCAGGTAACATTCCTTAAAGTGGCTGAGCTCAGGTGACAAACATTTCTTTAACTTTGAGCAAACTTGTTTTACTTGTTGTTGGTTGTGCTTAGTAAAAGAAAACCAAATAATGTACTGCGTAAAAAAGGGACAAAGCCTTGTTACTGAGGTAAGGAGGGGCATGGTCAGGGCCTGTCCTAACCCTGAACATCCTGTGAAGAGCAGGAGTAGGGGGTGAAAGAGGAAGATGAGTGTAGAGAGATGTAGAGGAGGGAGCAGTAGGGGAAAGGAGAGGAAGGATCTTTCTGACACAGACTCACTAAGGTTCATATTTTAGTGTAACCTGAGACTAATGACAGGGCACACATGATGTAATAATTTCATAGCAGTGACACTGATAAAGTAGACAGGACTGTGCATGGATTCTGTTTTATGATGTGATGCAACAACATTACCATGCAAAGATAATTTACACAGTACTATGCATTCATCTTCAGGCCCGCTCTTCATCTTTTATTATTTGTGTTTACCGGGGGGCAGATTGTCATGTAATCTTTTCAGCTTTTTCACATCTTTTTAAGTTTAGGCAGAGAAAAAGTCAAGTGATAAACAATACTGTGTCTACACAACAGACATCTGGGCAAAGAAACTATTTTGAACTGGAACTTTAGACACTTTGTTACAAGCAGACTGGTGCAAAATATCTAAGTATTCCACTTTTGATCATTCATTTGAAAAAAATGCTAATGATTGCACAGTTAGACAGAAAAAAAGTGGTATTTTTATACTAGGAAGGTCATTCTCAAAGAGCTGTTACTCAAAAACGTGGCATATCTCTGCATGTTGTCCAGTGTGTCCTTAAAAGATTCAGGAAATGGGACAAATAGAGGACAAAAGTAGTGTCAGGCCACAAAAAAGACCCATTATCTGCAGCAGATGTGCACTTTCTAAAAGTGATGTCCTTTACAAATATGTACAAATCCAGAAAAAATGCAGGAGAAGCATTCTGACTTTCATTTGACCCATCTACTGTTCATTAAATCCTCATCAATAATGGTCTGGATTAAGGGTGGTTGTCAGGACACCATCTTAAGGAAGGAAAATGGAGAGAAAAGTCTGATAAATGCTAAATGATACAAATAGACTTAACGCCAGTGGCAACAGGTTGGATGATTCTCCTCAGAGCTCAATCCTCACCATTGTTGATGCTGTATGAAAGAAAATGGAAGAAAAAGCAGCAAATAGTCAAAGAGCAGACTTTGAAAATCATTCAGGAAGTTTGAAGAGCTATTCTTTAAGATTACTTAAAGAAGTTACACATTGTTTCAGATGCTTCATACTGTGTTAACTACAAAGTTGTGAATAACAAATATTGATTTACAAGCTGCTTTTGCCTCTCCATGTTTCCTTTCCATTTTTATGTGCTTTTGTTTCAGTAAAAAGCTACTTCCTGGTCTCCCAATGTTGTATAAAGAGATGAAGAGATCAGAGATTTTACACAAGACTATAATACTACTGCACATGCTGTAAATATTTAAAACTTTATCTGTGTTTGTGAGTTTTTACTCCTAACCAGTACAGTGTCTGTGGACTGTGTAAAGATAAACAGAGGTTCCCAGTAGGTTTCTGAAGAGCAAAAGTGAAGCTATTGGCGCCATCTTGGCTGATTGGCTGATCAGCTTATTGTGTTAACAAGATGGTGAACATGTGTACACAGGCTTAGTTTTCATATTTATTTTGTATCAGCAATAATCACAATAATGTGTGTTTAGGCATTATGCTACATAAATTTAAATATAAATATAAAACTCTTCAACGTGTACTGCATGTTGGAGCTTCATGACATGGTTAATGACTAATGAAATTACATAACAGGGTTTATTTTAGATTTTGAAACATGAAACTGTTTACATATGAGTTAATACAAAAAACTATTAGACATTCAAAACTCTAAAAAGGAAGTAACAATGTAAACGCCACAGACGGTCAGAGGCATCTCAGTCATTATTGTTTAAGAACCCCGTTTACTTTACCTTTCCTCACTGTCATGGTTGGCTAGGGTTAGGAATAAGGAACAGATTAGCTTCGTATTATGTAGAAAGTGATGTACTCTAGTTTCTGTGCCACTATTATTAGATGTGGACAGAAGATCGTGTCGAGCACAAGTACATTTTATCGTGATAGTGAATCAAGCAAACTCGCATCAGGTTTTTTCTCGCTGTCAGTGCTAAAAACATTGTGATGAGATAATAAATAGAATATTTCTCATTGTGGAACATTTTCAGCACTCACACATGAACATCCAGGCTTGTTTCCCAATGACAACAGCTATTCCCCGTAGCCGTGGCATGTGGTGGCATATATGTGGGCGATTTGCCCTTTAAAGTACAGCAACGAGTTAAGCCTCCAGTGGCCTTTTCCAAGATTGCCTCACTTGGCTAAAAATATGATATGAAGTGGAGCAATAAAACACAAACAATCAACTGACTAGCAGCCACACGCATACACCATGCTTTATACATCAGCTGATTATGATAATCAAAAGTCTGATTTGCATACTCTGAGGCAAAAAGCACAGTTTTGTTCTAAATTATGTATTGCAGAGGAAGAGATGCATTGAGCAGCTTATGGTGCTAAAGGATAAGTCTAATAATGATAAATAATGAATGCTCTATTAGGAAGTGTGCAAGTGGGAGGAAGTGTGTGAGTGTGACAGGGAGACATTTTCTGAACGTATGTGTGTGTGTGTGTTGATAGGGAGGCCACACAGAATGCCCTCCAGAGACAGACGGAATTAGATCAAACAAGGACAGGGCTGCATGTCCATGCCACAACTAAATTAAAGAGGCAATCTGCGGTGACCAATCTTCAATGCTGAATGAACGGTGGATCAATACTAAACAATTAACTGCTGCTTCTCACGACGTATGTAAACCGCACAAGACAAACAGACGGGGGAGTGAGAAGAGACTGTTTTCAATACCATTTGACATTTTACTGCAGGCATAGAACAAAAGGGACCCCCTCCTTGCACTCGCTGTAAAGTGGGTTTGATTGAAAGTTCAGACAGAATTTAAAACCTGCCTGTCTTCTGAAGTCACAAGTGCTCCTCAGAGGCTGGCAGTTTTCTGCGTGGACTGGATGTTCGAGTGCCTCATGAAAACTGAATGCTGTTTCTTGTTATTGATTAAAGAGGAGAGCACGTCGATCTGTGTGTGTGTTGAGTCTGTGTGAAGCTATTTGCAGACTTTTTACATTATGTTTACAGGGTTGTAATGGTTTGTCGTAGCACAATGAGAGGAATTTTCTCATTTTTACTTGGATTTTTAGTTTCAAAGCCATACTGTTTAACTTTTGGCAGGTATACTCACTTTGGTACCACCTCGCGAAAGTGTCCATTTTGCATCATGTCTCATTGGTGAGCTCTCCTTAACCAGTAAATCTCAGTCCAATGTTGGCTATTTTCTTGCTATTTGTCTTTCTTTTCCTCACTTTTTTGTGTTTCCTTGCTCAATCAGCCATTTTATTAAATTGAAAAATCACATGAAAGTATTTTTTGCATCCCAGGGGGAAATTGCAGCGGTTTGGTCTAAATGATAGTGTGTTGTGTGTTGATGTCCAGTTGTGCCGCAGAGTCGTAGTGCAGAATGCAACTGTCATGTGACACTGCATGCTGGAAAATGTAATTATGAATTGGGATTTCTGAGGCATGTACATGAACCTCATGTACGTAATTCATTCATTTTGCATAGCGCAGGGTCGCAGTGAAGGAGCTTATCCCAACAGTTAGTGGATGAGAGGTGGTTCACTGCAAAGTTACACTGTTGGTTCAGTTAATCTCTGTTTACTAGAGTTCTGGATTATTTAATGGTAACTTTCTCTCTCTTCAGCTATATTTTCCTTTGTTTTAATTTTTAAACATGGCACGCATACATCACTGAACAAATGAGAGTAGCAACAGATTGCTTATCTGTTCTCTTTAATATGATGTGATTGCTTGGGCATTGTTGAGGGATTATTAGGTCTCATATAAGTCTATTCATGCACAGTTCTATGTTTCTTAAATGTACTTAAAAACTGACATATGGGATGGCATTTTATATGATCAAATCCATTGTTGCATGATTTATCTTTAACCTAATTTGACCAGGACAAACATAACCTGACATAATTAAACTCTGTGTTTATCTTTTAAAATCTGGTTTGTTTTTTGTTACAATATTATTTATATTATAGCTCTATTATAGGATTATATATCAACAACATAAGTAGGAAGCACATTTTTCTTGATGTTTAACTTTCAAGCAGTCTTTGAGACGTTATTAGAGTCTTTCCCTGTGTTTTTTGTGGCGGTGTTGCTTTTACATGCATTTTCAGTTCAACTGTTTTACCCGACCATAAAGCAAAATGTGGTTTTAAAAACCACTTTATGCTAAGCTATGAAACATTCAGACTTACAAATAACTCACCTAATCAATGCTGAGTCAACCTATTTCAGATGCAGCAGCTTGAAAAAGAATCAACAGTGTTTCCAGCACATTGTCAGCAAGACATAAGTTTAGCTTAAGTGTTTGAGGAACTGGTAAATTTATGATACTCTAAAATGTTGTAAGCAGTTTGGGAATATACACTGCAAGAAATCCATCAAACATTCTGCAACTAGTAAAATTTCTTTTTATTTATTTGCAAAAATTAACTGATGTTTAAAAACATCAGCTGAAATTTAACAGAACAATATGAGTTATCCTGTGCTCACATTTAGCACCTGAACCTGTACAAAACTATTTTAAAAAAGTAACAAAAAAATCCTGTTTGCTGTAGTGATTTTACAGTGTATTTTAATTTCCTGGGGCCTAGACAGGGATCCATTATCTTTCCAAGACGGGAGCAAGACCAGAGACACCTGATGGCAGCTGAGCTGAATAAAGCCAATCCACAGAAGTGTTGACTTTAATCATTTGTCTCTGTGTAGATTTTGGCCTGAGCTTGTGCTCTATTACCCTGCTCCTCACTACTTGGCCGGCTTTCAACTCTTTCTTCTGTCTGTAGGTCAGGCACAACCGGCACCGGACAATCATCCCCCAGACACACACACACACACACACACACCCACACACACACACATATATATTCTTAGTCACGCTCTGGCTCCTCGTCTATTCCGTGTTAAAGATCTGCCAAGTAGAGGCTCTGCCAGGCCAGAAGGAAACTCAGTCATTACACCACTTTCTTTACAGTAATTGTGTCTCCCTCACTCACAAAGACCAACACAAACTCACCTGGAAAGACTTTGGTAATAATGTCTACATACTTTGACACACATGGACAAAGATAAGCACATACAGAAATACACATACCCTTAAGCAAAGCTAATGATACGATAGTGTTAGGTAAGCTGCCCACAAGGCACGGCTTCATTTCAAACAGGTTCTTTGAACCCATACCTATCCCAAATGAATTTCCCTGCCCTTTTCCCTGTTAGGCCTCTTTTTTTCAGATATTGCTCTGAGTTGGGGGACCTGTTCCAAATCGATTTGCTGACCCTCGCTTCTCTGCACCGCTTGACACTCCTTGGCTGATATGACAGAGCTGGCTCACTCCTGTCCTGCAGCTTTACATCCACCCAGCCTAGCTTGGGGTTGTTCCGTCGGCCTCCGGCTCTTTTGAAGTCACCAAAGAGAAGATGAAAAGCTTTCCCTCCTCCATGGGCTCGCACAGAAGATTGGGAGATATTCTAACACCTGCCTGCATGCCCTTGCAAACTTTCCCTGATGTGTTTGGGGAAATGAACCCCGCTGCCAATCACAGGGCTCAGCGGTGCCTTGCATTGAAGCCGTAAGCCCACTGGCAATTCACGTGGACTGGCGGATGATTTTCAGTGTAACCTCATCTTCTTTTTACAAATACGCCCACACAAGCTACATTTGTAGGAAAAACATCCACATTCATTAAGCTAATGCACAGCTGTGGAAAAAACACATTTTCTTGGTGTTTTCATGATTGATTATGCTGCATAAATGTAAAATTGTGTGTATGGGATATTAGTTATTTAAGTGATTTAGAGGTTGGCAGAGAGTACTTCTCCTCCTCGCTTTATGATTTATGGTTATTGCAAAAATGTGAAATTGAGTATATGAGTATAAGCATATTACCTCATGATAATATAAATAATTGAAGAGATTAAGGACTCTGAAGAGGCTGAATGTTTTATACACAACAGCATCAAAGAAAATGGAAAATGCATCTTATCACTGATAAATCACTCTCCAAGCAGAGGTGACACATCACTAAATTTGGCTTTTGTGGCCACTGGCTCTTGATAGTATGGCTATTAATGTATTTGATAGTATATCACATGGATGAGATGTCACATTATTAAACATAAGCAGATGTGGTGCATCCTAAAAACTAGTTTATTATATTTAATATTGTTTTCTTAAGTTTACATCCTGAAAGATAGCTGAAAGATTGCAAAGCTTTCCCACTTCTCTTGCCATAAAACATCTACAGCCATCATATCTGTTGAACTGCATTTCCTTATTACGTATTTCTATTAATCTAAGAGGAACAGATAAGGGTGAGAGGTCAGCCTTAAATGGATTTGGTTTCCTTAGGCTGGGCTCTTTTGCTTCAAAAAGACTCTTAGTGGTGCTTTCAATCAGCACTGCCACCGCTCACTGTGGTAATGATGGCCGGGGCTTCATTAGGAAGCTCGTTAAGTCCCCTCGTTAAGCTGCAGGGCCGTTAAGACTTTGATTGTTAATGGCTCTTCGTTAAGGAGGAAGAGGAACAGGACTCCTGTGGTGGTCCTGACCAGTCAGATGTTTTGGTCAATTGGCCCCTGTTGGCCTCCTCTGAAGATGAGAGGAAGTCCAAACTCATCTCAAGTCAGAAAATCTTTAAAAGGGAGAAATTCACACCTTGTTAGAATCTTATACCTGTGAAATGGAACAGGTGTGCTGGTGATAGAAGAGTGGGTGAAGAAAGAGCAAACAAATTATGATGAAATCTATATTTATACCCATCACAGCCATTGTTGACTGTGTGCATTTGATTTTATTCGTTTTGCTTCAGTGGTGCTTCACACCATTTCTGAGTCATTTTCAAAACCAGTGAAATTGAAGCATGCACCAGTTTTTGCAACATTGCCTCTGACAGAGTTGGTGTCTTGCAGCAGGGCTGCCGAAGAGATGGATGGACAATTAATCTGCTGTATTACTATAAATGGTGCCACAACTCCCGCTTTCAGCTGGGCAGTGTAATATAATCCCAAATGTTTACTGGATATTTTTAGATCTATATAGATGAAATGCTTTGAACCAGTGTGTTATTCTGGTGTGGTACTGGCTGAGCTGTGAATAATAAGTCATGTATATGCTGATTATGTGGCTCAAAAGCAGATGGACTCCCTGCACCCAGATTCCAGAAGGGAGGTGAGATCGCTTCACCTTAATTTAAGTCAGTGTGATTTATATAGCACCATACAGGATCCTACACAAAACTAGCATCATGCCCTCAGTTTTACTTAGACACAGATTCAGCAGAGTTGTGCATAGGGAGGTTACCATCTGCTTCAACCTGTTGGATAGTTTGGAATCATTTTATTGGATGTGGTAGCAATGATTGCATTGACAGTCCAGAGGGGTTTAAGCACAAGGAGTTTTCTTGAGAGCATAAAACCTCATTTACGCTCTACCTTAAACATGCATATGCATATGAAACACACCTTCTGTCTGTTCTGTGTCCTTCACGTGTGTGTTTTAGTTAGTTTCCATAGCAGACGTGTTGCCAGTCAGACTGGCCGTGGCCACTGGCATGTATTACGTTGCCTCTTTTGTCTCCGTCTGAGTATGCAAATGAAATTATGTAAATGATTTCTTCATCATTACTACGTTTGCAATGTGTATTTCTTTTGAGACTGATGTCAGACATGAACTCTGAAATTCTCTAAACTCTGAGCATGAGTCAGACAGTGGTATGTAGGCAGTGCTCTATTTCAGATGTTCCTATTTATATCAAAAAGAATAATAAAGGAGGCCTCGGGGTGTTTACTTGTGCATGTAACTGCTGGACAGGAAATATACTCCAGGATCACAATGTTTAATTTAAAAAAAAAAAAAGAATAAGGCAAGTCACATGGGTCAGCCAAAGTGTAAACCAGAACATTCATAACTCAGCAAGCCAGTTATTAGTTGGTCCTGTGCTTTTCCTGCTGTGACTTGTGAATATTTCTGCTGTAGAAGGAGGCCCATTTACAAAATGGTTTAAACCCACCAAAAATAATGAGAGGTTATGGTACAGTCACTTGAAGTAATCACTATCTTTATCTGAAGGTAGTTGTCGGTCTGCTTCTGGCCCACTCTGTGGTTCATTAAAGTTTTCAAGTGTTAGTTTGGGCACAGCTTTCATTATATCCCATCACAATGTTTCATTAGGAGTTATGGTCTAGACTCGGACTGGACCATTGTAACACTGATTCATTCCCCCCTCTCTAGAATCAGCCCAAAACATGACCACTCCACTGCTGTACCTGCAGTTTGTATGAAGATTTTCTCCTTCGTGTCGACACACTTTGTTCTTGTTTTTCTCCTGATGTAGCCACATCTCTACTGTGGTCAAATTTGTTCAAAGGTTATTCTTGCAGAACAGTTGTTACTTCAGATGTCTCTTTAGAAGCATTAGATGTGCTGCCATGTCCCTTTTTAGAGGGGAGAAACTTTCTCTTTTGAAGCCACACACAGTCAGGTTTTTCAGCTGTCATAAACTTTAACATCTAACATCCTAACTGAATATTTCACCAGTAGAACTTAAAGAAGCTACGTTTTCCTTTTCATTTAAATCCAGTAATATATTGAAATTCCCAATCTTAATTTATATCATATCAAAGGCATGACCTATTTTCAGTGTTAAAAGTATAAAAACGTCAGTAGAACATTTGAAAGCATCATTGCATCATAAGTTAATGCATGGGTTAACACAGTCTACACTGTGAGCAGAGGAGGACTAGTTCCCTTTTTATGCTCACACAGAAGTTCCACAGGGCCGCTAATGGAGCACGACATGAAAGTAGTGTTTTTGGTTACACTTTGATTAAAATGTAAATACTTTAAACAAGTACACGAATAAAGGGACTGGGATTATGTTAACTTCAGCAGTCATTATAAAGGTTTTACTGCATGTCCTGTTTTTTAGCTATGGAGCGTAAACACAATGCTTTTCCTGCAAACATGCCAAAATAAATATGGCCTCTAGGAGGGTGAAAACTGTAAAAGAATAAACATGTTTTGTAAAGCTATAAAATAGCACTTTTCTATTTGTTATTTAAGCACTTAATGGTGTAACAAGACAGAATTAGTCTCTCTGTGTTTTATGAGCTTCTGTGTTTGATGTTACAGCAGAAGGGCTATTTGTGAGTGTATGTTGTCACATTCGAGTTCCTCCATTAAGACAGTTTTGGCTCTTCCTGATTTTGGAAGGTAACTGCAAAATCTTTCTTTAACACCCAAATGGCCCTGCGCTTCTCTTCCAGTGAAGAAAAAACACAGTTTCATGCAAAGCGTCCAACATACGGAGTGCCAAATACTGGTAAAAAGCTTCAGGTTGATCATGGTTTTCAGTTATAATCTGTGTAGTTGTGGGAAGTTGGTGCTTTAGCATCTAGTTGTTCTGCTGTCCATATTTTATCCATTACTTTGTTTGACTTAAATATTTTTTTAAAGCACACAGTACATTTTTTTTTCTAAAAAGGCTCCAGACACCCATTGCCCTGGTCGTAGGTTGTGCATGCAGCTCACATAACCGTGTTTATGGCTGCTGGTGAATTTCCATTTAGCGCTTTGATATAACAAAAAAAAAACTCTTAAAGTAAATTTTTCTCAAAATTTTGAATTTTTTCCTTATTTTTTCAAAGGACAGTTTCTTTTTTGGCTTTCAGCTAGCATTCAAGACTGACGGCTTCTTTTCTTAGCTACAAACAACCTTGTCAACATCCATTTGCCCCCCAGGAAGCTGGCGTATCCATGCCATTTCCCCCCATGAAAAATGGCAATCCTCAAAGTAAATGAACATTTCGATTCACAGTTTCCATTCTTATTTCATTTAAAAAATGTGCTTAGCTGTTGCCATGCAACAATGCCTTCCTCAGCTAAACCATCATCCCTGTCCCCGGCTGCCTCTCCCCTGTCGTCTCTTCATCTAAAGTCACAATGTCACACTTTCTTGTGAGCAGCGCCTAATTTAGCCCTCGCTTTTTTGGTCACAGTTGCTATTCGATCCACGTAGATGTGGGGTAATGAGATTGAATCTCGATGTGCTCGCCGTATCCCGCTGAGTTGACTCTTGTCGGGGACTGACGACAGTGTGGAGCCTTCCCTGATATTACCTTTCTCTGCATGAGAGGATGCAGGTCGCTCTGTTGTTCTGCCATCCTGCCAGGCGCTGATCCAATAAAACACAACAAAAGAGCTGTGATCGATACCAAATGTTCACCTGCCATACAAGCCTCCACTCCTACTCGTACACACCTATTAGTTTGGGAATAATTGATTGGCCTAGTGTGCATCATTACTTTTATAAGATGCTTTTATTGAATCACCAGAACACTGCGTGTGAACAGACAGAAAGCCTTCACTGTCTGCAGCTGCTGGGAACTGAATGAGATTTCACTCTGAGCAGAAGAGCATGTGTTGTGGATATCTTTTAAGGCGATCCCCGTTCATAACTGTGCATACAGGACTGCAGACATAGGATGATGAAACACAGTACAATGAAAAAAAATTGTGACAGGAAGTGTGTGTGAGAGTGAGCGGTATTGTACAGATTTCTTTTGTCTACATCTCTGTAAATTCATTATACCCTAGAGGCACGCAAGGGATAATCTGCTTGTTTTGTCTTTTACTGCCTGTCTGGAAAAAAGACAACCTTAATTTTTAACTGCTGTTTACGCTTGTCTTTCTTTCCCCTCCTTACATTGTTCTCCATCCAAATCTTTCACAACATTGGTTTCCATTTACAATCATTTCCTCCTTTGTTGCTCCACTTGGCATGCCATCTTTCCATTTTTTGTTCCTTTCTCTTTCATTTTTCTCTCGCCTAGCTCCACACAGACATGGACAGGAATGATGGCCGAACTAAGTATGTCCTGCGCGGCGAGGGGGCAGGCTCGGTTTTTGTGATCGATGAAAAAACGGGTAACATCCACGTCACCAAACCTCTGGACCGTGAAGAGAAGGATGAGTATCGTCTCATCGCCACGGCCACCGACAGGCAGACTGACCGTGCCCTGGAGCCATCATCACAGTTCATAATTCGGGTGCAGGACATCAACGACAACCCTCCTGTTTTTGACGAAGGCCCCTACAGTGCCAACGTGCCTGAAATGGCAAATATAGGTATTGGAAGTGGGGTGGGGAGTAAATAAATAAATGAACCATAATAAAAATATGTAGAAATGGTAAAAAAAAAGTTTACCTAATTATACATATAAATAATACATAAAAATAAATACACTAAAATCTTTGTTTCTGAGCAGGGACTGCTCTTTAAGACAAGTTTCACAGAGAAAACACTTGATGATCCTGAAATTTGGACCTGTCACAACAATCAGACAGGATTGATTCGCTGGTGACAGAACTGCCACTTAAAAAGTTGAAACTTTATCCAATTTTCCACTTAAATTAACATAATAAATTTAATCAACAAACTGACAGTTAAGTTGACAATCCGTGATTTCCACCTTTGCATGTCTTACTGTTCACCTACCCATCCACAGTGGGTGGCTGTGGTGCATGTAGTAGAGCTGGTTATTTCCTAACCAGCAAGTTAGTGGTTCAAATCCTGGCTCTGGTGTCCACATGTCGGAGTGTCCTCGAGCAAGACACTGAACCCCCAGGTGCTGCGTCACCGGTGTGTGAATGTGTCAGTGTTTGTGTGAGGATATGGGTGAATGTGTTAAAGCGCACTAATGTGTAGAAAAGTGCCGTACAAGACCGTTTACATTTAGCAGGCTAGCTACTGTCAGCAGAAACATAGCCATACCGACATCAGGTCTCACCTGTAGATTAGAAAACATGTTAAAAAGCCACAAAACAAGCTAACAAGTTCACTGACTTGTAAGCATGGATTTATTTCTCCTTACAACAACATAGACAGCTAGCAGATTCAGTAGCCTAACAGACGTAGCGAAGTGATTTTAAAAGTGCTGTTATGTGTCAACAACTAAAATCCCCCCAAAGTTTTTTATTTGTCAGTGTTTTTTTTTAATCATGATAACTGATAATGGTTTATTCTGGTTCTCAACCAGAATAAAAATTACATGCTAACTTTGTATATTGGCATCAAATAGAATAAATGTGTAAATTGACAGAGTGCACATTACCTTCTACACAGAAAAGCCATTAAATTACTTTGCAGCAGGAAAATCATTAAAACCTGCAGAAACTGGCCCTTAAAGAACAGAAATGAGATTCCCTGCTATAATCTGTCCAGCTGTGAAAATCTTTCCCTTTACAAGGAACATGGAGTTGTGAAACTCTATAGACTTGTTTGTTTTTTGTCATTAATGTTTATTTATTTTTATACCCAATGGTGACTAATTATATCCAAGTGTTCTCCTCCAGACTTAATACACACAAACATGAGTATATGTAATACTGTACAAAATATGATACTAATACACAATGACTTCCAGAACAGTCAAGGTTACTGTGTGATATAAGATTAAAACTACGGGGAAAGAAGTAAAACCCAAAGATAAATTAAAGATATAAAAACAGCAATAAGGACTAACAGTGAGACAGGTTCTTTCCAGTCCAGTAACTATAGAGAATATGATGGTGTGTTTTAGTTTGGATTTAAAGGAGGTGAGTGAACCAGACTGTTAAATGCTCAGTGGTAGAGAATCCCAAAGACAAGGGGTCGAGTGGTGGGAGGCTCTCGACCCCTTGGTTAATCAGCGAGCAGGTGGAGTGGCGAGTTTATTAGAGAACAAAGACTATCTAAATGTACTGGAGCTGCTATTCTTATTTGGTTCTGGTCCCAGAGGGCTTTGACCCAACAGGTTTGAGATGTTCCTGCTTCAAACACACCAGAGCCAGTTGAATGGATCATTAACACGTGCTGAACTGAATGCAAGCTGTTTTCTGAACCAGGTGTGTTGGTGCAGTGAATTACCTTAACCTTGCAGGACAAACACTGGGTGTCCCTGACTTTCAGCTGTATGTTGCGGGGTTCCCTGGGTAACTTGTTGGACTGAGCTGTGAGGAATCTTGATAGAATCGTTCATGTCCTTTCTCCACTGTGATTAAACAATGAGCACAAAATGAAATGATAAACACTCTCACTGACAGGGATAGGAACGTACCCTGACATAGAGCGCTGCTCAAGTTTCATTCTGTACGACAAAAATAAGGCTATAGCATTTTATTAGTTTACTATTTAATCAAAATAAAGTGCTAGCCAGTGACTGCCGTCAAGCCTGAAAATGATGGATGTTCCACTTGAGCACTGCTAGACAGTATGTTATATTATTTCTATCTGAGAGGGACTGAGTTGTCTGACAGCAATTCATTCAACTGCTTTGCAGTGTCAGACAGAAACATTCACAGCGACCGGAAACTTTAGAGCAACGAAAAAGCCCAAAACATTAATAATTGGCAGCAAATTAAACCGATGATTACACCAAATTGGATGTTTAAAGGTTCTATTACATTAGCTGTAATATATTAACACCTATGATAAAAAACACATTAAGTGGAGACATTTGCCAATATTTGAAAACATATTTAATGTAGACATAAATGCCCTCAATATTCTTAACTACCAACAGGTTTCCTTTCTCAAATCACCATCATTTTGTACACAGACTTCTTTAGTTATGTCACAAAGACGTTTAAAGAGGATTTTAAATGGTAGGAAATTGCAGCAACTGATGTGTAGTGCAGCACAATCTGTCTCCAATAGTTAAAAAAAGAAAAATAAAATGTGACTGAGGAAGCAAAGGTTCTCTGGCAACAGTTTTCTTGGCTGATTGTGTACTGTAGGTCAAATCTGATTATAATGGATCCACATCACAATCCTGTTGATGCAGGTTAAATGATGTTTTGGACTTAAAGATTAACAGATTTAGTTGGTGCTGCGACTCCAGATGCTGCAGGGTAGCATTAAATCGAGGGATGAAGCCACGCAAGGATAGTATTATAAAAACAAGAGTTCTGTTTTCACACTTTGCATGTAAATCCTTGCAAATATGTAAAGATTAGTAACAGTATAGCATAAGTACATTCTCATTAGCTGCGCCATGGCTTGCAGTCAAGGTTTAGTTAAATAAAAAGAGATTAAATATGTGAAATGGACCAGCGATCGTAGCAGTTACAATCTGTGCAGTCTGATGAATGAACTCGGTTACGCTTACGCAGATAATATGCATTAAAAAGCCGATAAATAAACAGTATGCCCATTTCTCTGTAAGGTTGATGAGACTTTAAAAACAACTCTGCAAACATTTTGTAGTTAAGAAATGATCTCAGACTGATACAGGTGGAGGGCCAGCTTTGAGCTTGGTAAATTGCTGTTCATGGCTGCATGCGTTTATTTGTGCCATCAGCCTTAGTGCTCTGCTGCTGTGGCAGTTGTTTCATTAGCTTTTCAAGATGTGTAAAGTTGCTCATTTAGAAGCAAGGACATAACACAAGACCAGTCATGAATAATAATTAAATTATTCATCATTACAGGAAAGTATATTTAACTTTGCTCTGGATCTGCGGTGAAAGCATTGTTTTTGACAAGAGTAAATATAAATAGAAGGCATGTGTGCTCATTTTTACTTTACTTGATTCACCCGTTATGTTGCATGCTAGCACAAAAATCTAATCAGCCAATCACAGCCAAGCAAGACAACTTGGTGAGGTTCAAAATGAGCTTTGGAATATGCTAAAAAATATATTGAAGTGACTTGAACATGACATGGTTGTTGGTCGGAGTATTTCAGAAACTGCTGGGATTTTCACACACAACCATCTCAAGGCTTTATAAAGAAAAAGAGGAAATATCCAGTGAGCAGCAGTTGTCTGAACCAAGGTGCTCTGTTGATGTCAGAGGTGAGAGGACAATGGACAGAATGAGATGATAAGAAGAGTAAAATAACCACTGGTTCTAACCAAGGTATTTAGAATACCATCTCTGCAAGTACATATTGGACTTAAGGCAGATGAGCTGCAGCTCAGAAGCCATAATTGTTGCCACGTCTATCAGCTAGGATCAAGAAAAGGAGGTTACAATTCACACATGTCAAAAATGGGACAATAGAAAATGGAAAAATGTTGCCATATCTGAGAAATCTCTATTTCAGCTGCTGTGGGTCACAAATGGCAGCGTGTGGGAGTGTCACAAATCACAGAGGAGAATGCTTTTATAATGAACAGCTCATAACGTAGCTAAGAAATCCTATCGGCTATAGGTTTTTATTTCACAGACATCAAACAAACAGCTTTCCTGTTTTGATGATGCTTGGTGATAACTGATTCCCTCTTTCTCTGTTGTTTTTTTTTTTGCAATCAAGTCTGTTGCAGCAGCACCACGGCAGGAAAGTAATCTTTAATTTACAAAACAGTCAGATACAACTCTATGTATTTTGTCCTAGGTCAACCACAAATTAAAGGAAGAAATTGTTACATTTGAAAGCATAATAATCTAAACTGATAATAGTGTAAATCTGAGCTTTGTTACAATAAAGCAGAATCATAGCTGAATGTCTAAAATTAAAAAAATAAAGTGTAATTCCAGTTTAAAAGATTACACAGTTTTTAAAGTTTTAGCTGCTTTATTTTTGCTTTTTCGCCTGAAGTAAGAGCCTCAGG